>JAQIWZ010001605.1:0-11339 GCA_034697245.1 Malaconothrus monodactylus
TGCATTCATTTCATTATTTGATTCATTCATTTATTAATTAAATTCATTAATAATTTTTATTTTAATTAATTTCAAATCTCAATAAAGACCACGATATGCACCAAAAGCCGATTCTTCGTCTTCTTCGTCGTCGAGCGAAGACGAAAGTGAGTTTACGTCTAATTGGAAACCATCGCAAAGGCAACAAACCCTCAGCTCATATATGCCTCAAGTCTTTGCTAACAATCAATTCAATAATGATTTTGACGAAGATTTAGATAATAAGGATTTCCAACAAAATGATCCCAGAATTAGACGATTGATGTCCAGGAGAGACATCAAACAAGAAGATAAAGATTCGGACGAAGAACATGAGGGAAGGCGTGGACCAAAACAACGACATATACATCAGCCGCAAGTCTTACTCATTGGCTCTGAAGTTAATGATAATAATGAAGAAAATAGAAATCGCAGAAGAAATAGACGCGAAATGGAGGAAGAGTCCAGTGATGAAGAAGTAGACGATGAAAATGTTGAGCGAAGACATGCGATCTTGAGATTAAAGAGAGAAGAAGTAGAGGAAGAACTTATGGAAAAAGATGACGACGAAGAAAATGACGACAACGACGAATCTGAATATGAAGAATACACTGACTCTGAGGACGAAACCGGACCTCGACTTAAACCGGTTTTTGTTAAGCAAAGAGATAGAGTCACTATTCATGAGAAGGAAAAAGAAGAGTTAAAATTGACTCAAGAAAAAGATAATGAAAGGCGTTTAGCAGAAGAGAGAAGACGACAAACACTTAAAATAATCGAAGACGACATCAGGAAAGAAGAGGCGGAAAAAGAAGAGCTCAACGAAGAGGAAGCCATCAGAAAAGGTATCGCATCTATTCTCACAGATGATGAAAATGAAGAGACGGCTTATGAGGTCTGGAAATTACGTGAATTGAAACGTATTAAACGAGATAAAGACGAAAACGAAGCAACGATTAAATCGAAGTTAGAACTTGAAAGATTGAGAAATTTGACAGAAGAGGAGAGATTAGCAGAACTTAGAAATAATCCTAAAGTTGTTACAAACGCTGCGCCCAAAGGAAAGTATAAGTTCTTACAGAAATACTATCACAGGGGAGCCTTTTATCTGGACGAAGAAGACTCGGTCTTCAAGAGAGACTTCGCTCAGCCTACTCTTGAAGACCATTTTGATAGGACTGTTGTGCCGAAAGTAATGCAAGTCAAAAACTTTGGTCGTTCGGGTCGTACCAAATATACGCATCTTGTGGATCAAGACACTACCGCTTTCGACAGTCCCTGGACTGCAGAGTCGACTCAATCCCATAAATTTCATTCATCCCAAGCTGGAGGTATGAAACAAGTGTTCGACAGACCCTCAGGAAAGAGGAAATAACATTCATTTTTTGATAACTATTCAAATGTTCATATTATTCATTAAGTATTAATTATAAATTTTAAATAATTTTTCTTCTAATCGGTAAATATTAATTATTAAAATTCATTAAATATATTGTAATTGTAATAAAGAAATTAATTTCTATTCCTTTCTTTGGTTTATGAATTAAATTGTAATAAATTCTTGAAACTTGTGTTGAATTGCACTATAATTTAATTTTATTGCAATTATTTAATATCCGGTTCTCTTAACGGACATGTCTTATAAAATAGAATTTTTAAATCAATTGAATTATGTGTACATTTGATTGAATTGTGAAAATTTAATGGCAATACAACAGTGAAGACAATGTCTGTTAAGATAAAGATATATTGACTTAAATTGAATTTAAATAACATAACAAATAGTGAATAACTTTTGTTGAGCTTTTTTCACGTCTCATTTATATTATGCTTTTTAATTTAAAGCTAACAAATGTTTTCTCTTTTGAGTTATTACAAGCTTTTTCTTCATAACTCTTGTGTTAATTTGAATGAAGAATTGCGAGAAAATAAACAAATCGTGAATTTAATCGATTATATGATGAAAGATAACAATTTGTGTTAATCGACTTCAATGACAATAAGTTTTTTAGTGATTAGGAAATTGTTCAGACATTTGAAATACGCTCAAAATGAGCGAATGATATAAAGGAGAAAATAACAATTAATAGCTCTTTTTTGTGGATTAATATTTCTTCTAATATTAAAACTGGTACTTCATTTGCCAAATAAAAGTCTATATTTATTATTTGATGCAAATTTGTTTGTGAATTGCACTCAAACACACAGCTACTGTTCTAAATTCACTGCATTTAATCTAATAATTGTTTAATTGTTTGAATGAAGTGAACGAATAGTTAATAATATCGTGCGTTAAATGTTGTACTAATTGTTTAGTTATTCAATTGATGAGTAATAATAAAAGGCCGGAGAATTGCAACAATCACTTGGAATGATCGTTAAGTTATTTCTGTTAAACAGGTTTCAAATCCACCCGTCAATCAAAATATAGAGGACATGAAGTGTTAAATGAATTAAATTCAATCATCTCAATCATTGATGAAAGTGTATTCATATAATTGTATTATCAATAAAGCAGTCATTGATTTGCATAGAAATGATGTTGAACTACTAGAAAGTGATCATAAAATTGAATATAATTTTCAATTAATGATGATTTATAATAATTGGACCAAAAATTAATATGCAATTAGTGGCAGTTCACCGATAATTCACTTGAGTTTTCGTTAAATCCGTTGATATAACTATACAACTAATAAAAATTAACAATTTTTATGACTTATAGTTTGTGTGCATTTCTTCTTATATTTACAATAATTATCAATAATGGCATGAATTTTATAAAATTAATCAAGAATTAAATTGAGTCAAAATTTATATTATTTTGTTTTGTAAATATATTTCACTGGTTTCTTCCAATCAATTAGAAATATTTCTTATCTTCATATTTTTTTGTTTGGAAGGAATGTTGATATTCAATGGATAGAAATTAAATCATTTGATGAAAATTTGAAATCAATTCGCGAAACGCTAAACACTTAACAATTCAGAAGAGATGACACCAGAAGACAATCGAATAAATTTCATAATTTATTCAAAAGTGAATGAGTTTTGTTTTGCTCTTCATTGACATCACAGTTATAATCAAAAAGAAACCATTTTTTCGTCATCTCATCATTTGTTTAATAAAAAATTTAATATTTAACTAATCAGTTAATCAATAGACTGTAATCAAGCACCGGATTTGAGAGCGCCAGTGATCGTAACGGTAACTTTTCTACTGCCGGCACGATTCCTGTGTTCGCAAAGCCATATTCCCTGCCAAGAGCCCAAATTTAGTTTGCCATCAGTTACAGGGATTGTTAGCGATGAACCCAAAAAACAGGCCTTCAAAATGCAATATATATTATATTAAATTAAATTCTATTAATTTAATAATGTTTTGATTATCAATTACTTTGATGTGTGCGGGCATATCATCGGGTCCTTCACACGAATGACGGAAAGGAGTGGTCTGTTTTTCATATCGAAATTTAATTAATTAATTTTGTATTAATTTTTAAGTTAGAACTAGAAGTTTAATTACTTCAGGAATTAATTTCGAGAGAAACATTTCCATATCTTCGCGTACGTCCGGATCCCAGTTCTGGATAATAGAAAAAAAATTTAAATTAACAAAATATTATATTTACCTTAAATTAATTCAAATGGCTATCAAATTGTTTACCTCATTAATTGCTAGACTGGCCGACGTGTGCATTACTGGTCGAGTTTGAGAGAAACAAAAATTTAAGATTAATTTCTGATTATTTAAAAGACTAAATAATTATTTCTGATTATTAAACAAATATTTTTCTTCGAAAAATAATAGGAATAAATAATAAATTGAAGAATAATTAAACTAAACCACAGAATGAATGTGTTTTTTGCGTGTCTTCTAATAATTAAAACAATAAACTGACAAAATATGCATTAAATATTGTGAACACAAATACCATAATATCTGATATGTATTTAATAGTAAAATATTAATAATAATGAAAGAATAGATATGAAAATATGATATAAAGAGTTGAAGACATACTATGTATGTGACAAACACCGCATTGAAATTCATTTAATTCTGGTATTTGTTTCGTCAGTTCATCAGTAACTAAATGACAACCTCTGAGAACAGGTCGCAAATGGACTTTCTTCTGAAACCACGCCGTATTGTTTCGGATGATTCCAGTGTTTAACGAAGACGAAGAATGTCGAGACTCGCGCGAAGACGATACCGATTCTCGCGAAGAATGTCCCGAATGGTGACCAGAACTGTGACCCGCATTACCGCTCGAATGGCCGACGTATTGATGCGAAGATGAAGAATGACCTGAAGATGAAGATTGTTGTGGTTGTGATGACGAAGCCATCAATTATTATATATTAACAGATATTTTATATCAATATAAGTGTTATTTAATTATTTGTTTTTATAATAAAATAAAAGTTTAGTTTTTTTGCACTTAATTTCTTATTAATATTAATCATATATTTAGTTATATTTCTATTTCTATGTATTATTAATCCTAACATTTGTCTCGAAATCAGTGGCAAATGATTAAAGAAATTGTGTTCATGTGATTACATCTCTATAGCAACACACTATCTATCAGTCAAACACTTTTCTATCAATGAGTCTTAAAGTACATGTTTTTCATTACAAAAGCGCGTCATTTAATTCTTTTATTATTACTTTTGTTGAAACAAATAAATCATAAAAAGATATATTATTTTCAATTCTTTTCTATTTGAATGAAAAAATCAATAAAACTTTCTTTTCGTGAAATAAAATATTTTTGGTTAAAGAATAACACAAGACATCAGTTCATTTTTTAGACTTACTTTTAAAGTGAGGAAAAGTTTGAACTCAATTAAAACCTTGTTTTTTCGTTAAGCCATCAGTTATTTTAACACAAATTTTATAATTTGTCAAAAGTTGAAGAAATATTTGTTTAGATATTTTCAATAATTAAGTGAATTTTATTCTAAATGAACTTAAGGCTAAAATTAAATAAAAGAAAATCATTTAGAATCAAATGCATTAAAAATCTTAAAATTAATTTTAAAATCAATTTCAATATTAAAATAGAATAAAACAAATGTCAAAACAAATTCAATTAAAGTCTTTAAAGTCTTCATTTATGACATGATATTCCAAATTCATTATTCAATATTCAATTTGCATGCATTGAAGAGCACCAAAAAGTTTTGATTAGCTCTTAATTAATTAATTATTTAGCCGTTATTCCTAAAAATTATTAATTAATTCTTTGGTTATTTAGTGTAACTTTCTTTAAGATTTCTTACAATGTGTGAAACGTGTTATTCTTATTATACAAATGCATTAATAATACAATCATTTCTCTAAATAGAAATTGATTCAAACGTGAAAATTGATATAATTGTTGAGATAATTAATAATTAAAAGCAGACTTTTGTTCATAACTTCATATTTTATATAAATTAATGAACGAATATGTATTCCTTGATTGACAAATACTTTCAACTGTTTCGCAAGAATTAATTAAAAATTAATTGATATAATTAAATGATAATAATTGAAATAAAATGTTTGGCTGAGTATAAACTTGTTTTACGCTTAAAAGTCTGAAAAAAATTGGATCCAATGCTTAATCAATTTGAAAAAAGTGATAAATTTGTTTAATAGAGACAGTAATCATGAATCACTTTTCTTATGATTATTGACTAAATTAGTGGTCGAATTAGTGATCGAATGTCCCCCGTTTGAGTAATTCTTAGTGTTGGCGTTGAATAATTCATCGCTTGAATCCTTAACTGATTCAGGACTTGACTCGTCATCAGAACGAAGATCTTTAATCTAAAAAATAAATTTCATTAATAATCAATTTTAGACAAGTTAATAATAATTAAATGATAAATAGATGACTGACTCCATTATTTTTGACGGCATGGATAGCGATTCGCACTATAAACCAGGTCCAGACTATGTGTAAGGCTTGCAAAGCACATAAAAGTCCATTAAATATATAATAGGCGGGAAACATGGGAACTATTTCTAATGCTTGGTATGTCGAATAGTATAGAATACGATACGGCAATAAACCGATTCTCGAAACCATCCAACAAATAGTGAACACAACAAATATACTATCAGCTAATCGTTGCTTTTTCACGTAAGTCATTAGTTTTGCTCCCTTTCAATCATTAATAATTGCAATAATAAATCAAATAAAAGCAATTTTAGAATTATATGAATAAATACCTCGAGTGGTATATCAGCGAAATCATGAATAATGAGAACTAAAGTACCCATTCTGACCAGATTCGAGGCCCACGAAAAGCCTAATAAACATAGAGTTACCACATGATGAACAAACATCGCCCAAAAATCCTGTTATTTTATTGAGAGACCAAAAAACTTAATACTTTTATTTGAGTTTTTCTAAAATTAATCAATTAATGAGACCTTTCTTTGGACGTCGACAAATTGAGAGAATAATAGCGCCAAATAGAAAGCCGATTCGATATTGTAATACCACCACTCCTCAGGAGACACCACCTGATCGATGACATAACAGTTCAATCATTTCATTAAATAGTTAACAATTAATTATTTAATTATTCAATAATTACGTGATGTGGAAAGTCAGTGAAACAGTGAATCGAGTCCCACATCCATGGCTTCTATAATTTGAACAAAATTGAATTTATTTATTTCAAATTTAAATCAATTAATAATTGAAGACTTACATCCCATAAAACATAAACCCCATAAACGAATGCTACGAAATAGAAATTGCAGCGCCAACTGTCAAATCAAATCAATTAGTTTATAATTTAGTCCAAAATCAATTTAAGTTTTGATAATTCTTTAATTTAACTAAAACATACGCGCTTTCTGTGAACTTTGACAAAACTGTCGGACGATTTTGTGCCGTTTTAAGTCTTATCCATCGTTCAACTTGTCTTTCAGTCCAATCGAGTTGTTTGGCTAATCCTTGAATCTGTTTAAGAATTAATGGAAAGATTAAATATTTGGACGATTTTCGGTAAATAAATAATTAGAGAGAAATACCTGTTTGTGATTAACTTTTCCGTTAGAGGCACGAAAAGCATTTTCGAGTATCACATTATTGGGCGGACTTTTACCGCGCGTCGGACGCAATCCTAAGTATATACCAATCGGTGCGTATATATACCTAATCAATACCGGTATTTAATTAATAATCGCTCGTATTATCGATACATTAGTTTGAATTGAGAATTTAATTAAAAAACGAATAAAAAAATATATAAAATAGTTTAAAATTATTAAGAATTAAAAACCTAAAGATAAACAGCATCTAAATTGATAACTCATTTTAGCACAAAAATTATATGGAAAAAATTTTTTTCCATTGAGATACTTATTAACAGTAATCTTAAACGACAAAACGAATTGGAAAACTATTAATAAAAATGCATTTCATTTAATAAATCGATAGAATAACAATCATTCGATAACACAGTAAAAGCAAAAAAAAAATCTATCAATTATAATAAGCGTTATTTTTTTGCTGATATAAGAATCTTATGATTCATTGGATGCATTTCCTAATCATATATTGATTATTACAACTCAGCTAAAAGGGTGTGACTGTAAAACATGTTCGCTTCAAATCTATATAAACATTCATTATTTTATTATTTATATAATATACTCAAAACATGCTTTTAAGTCGATTGCAATAAGTTTTGAGCGAAAGTAAACTTTATACTTAACAGTAATAGAACAACTCCTACAAAAAATATTCATTTTTCAAACTATAATCTGTGAAAAATGATGTTAAACACCAGTCAATCAAACATTTCAATCATTGTTTGTTAAGTCAAATGCTTTATTGAAATCAAATCTAACAGAAGTTCATAGAAATCTTAAAATAGATTTAAATTTGATATAAAATCAATAAAAGTTAAAATAATTTTTCTGATGTTTACACAAAATAAAAACTACTTTAAAAAAAGGGAAAAACTCATTACTATTAAATCTTTTCTAGAATGGAATGATATTCTCATTTCACTTGTTTTCCAACTTTTATTGAGTTCTCTTGAAACGTGAAACTAATTAACAAAAAAAACTAAAGCAAAGATTCAAAAGTCCACAGAAAGCAATGCTTTTATTTTAATTGAATTCATTTAATACTATCCTAAAAAATGATTCCCACAATACCTTTTCCTGTAAAAAAAATTGAACTGACAGTAAAAGAAAAATAGGGGGCAATTAATTTTGCCTCAAAAAACGCTTAATAATGACATTTATTGCACTGACTCTGGAATTAATTGAAAATTAGGTGAAACTAATGTATTGAGTCTATCGATGAATAAACAAATAAACGGAGAAAAAAATTGCTGAATAATTATAATTAACTCAAACTTTATTCAATAAACTCTTGAAATCCTTATTTATGCTTAAGAAAAGCAAAGATAAGAAAACTTAAGTGAACTTTAAAAATGCTGTATTGATCAAAGGTTAAAAAGTGTTAAATAACATAAAAAATATTTGATAATTTCTGTAATTTTATCATAATTACTATAGATATTGAATTCTAAATAATTTTATTGGGGTTTAAACTATATTGATTTAGGAGTTTTAATATAATAATTATTATTACGGAATAAAAACTTAAATAAAATAAAGCATCAAATCATTAACGGTTATTGACTTTGATATCTATTTTATATTTACTTTTGACCGATTTATGAATAAGTCTAAGTCTAGTGCAAATCCCTTCCACTTCAAACCTATTGATAGCAGTCGTCAATTCAAATAATAAGTAACAAATATATATTTGTCATACAATCGATGATTTCATTTATCTCTTGCAAGAGTTGTTGATCATTAAAAGACATCACTTTTATGTCTTTTAAAGTTTAAAAGTCTTTGAATTGTTTACTCTTCATAAGTATTACTTGAGCCGAAATAATAGCTTATAAATAGAGTCACATTTAGTCAAATCATTCAAAAACTTTATCGACCCTATATATAAAAGCTGATAATAAATCGCATTCAACTTAAGAATAAAATAATTTCTTTTGTTAACGATAATTAAAAGATAAGAATATATAAAAAACATTAATTTTATTGTTTAGAAAATTTTTTTTAAAGAAACGCAAATTTTCAGATAATTAAAGATTGTTTTTGCGATTTTCTTAATGTTGAAATTGTTTGAATAATAAGATTTGAAATTTTTATTTTCGAAAAAGCACTAAAACAATCATTCGCTTAAATTATTTTGATTTGAAGTAAAAAAAAAATTGAATCCTATTTTGAAAAATAAAAACTAAACTCAAAATGAAACTTAAGTGAAAGTAACAGTTGTTATAACCTTTAAGGAAAACTTATCGCAATTCATATCAAGCATTAAATCAATTATATATTAAAAGCTATCACTAATATAACGGATATTTTTTTATCGCAGTTTATGTTTTATGACAATTTAAAGGAAAATTCATCCAAATAACTGTTTAGAGGAAACTATTGTTTAAATTGAATCACAAAACAGATGTTAAAAACAAATGGTTTAGTAAAAATCAAAATAGTTTTAAAACTTATCACATCTTTTAAAATAATGAATAATGATTTAATGATAAACTGAAAAAATGTAAAAAATTTTAGTAACTATTATCGATATCTGATCTCATTGTAAATGACTCACAATTATGTTACAAATGGACGGAAAATAGTCACTAAATAAATATGTGATTCATTTAATTAACACAAAAATAAAACCTTGTTATCAATAAATTTATTGATAATAAAAGTCAAAATTATTGACTCAAAGCCAATCATTAATTATTGATTTAAAAAAAAATTGAACACAAAATAATTAATGTTCAATAAATTGAAAAACCTGTTAATCATTAATTAATTAATAAATAATTGAATGAATGTCGGAATCGATGTATAGATACCTTTCGAGCGTAATTCTGACCACAATTAGGACTAAAGCAGTAATGAGTGAATAATAGATATCATTAAAGTGTCGATAATTATTAGTTTCATATAAATCCCAAGTGGTGTTCGGCGGAGTCCACACTTTCTCTGACCAAAAGCTTTGAGAAATACTCGACAAAAATGACATTTCGTTTTCAGTTTTGTTAATGTTTTTGATTTCTTTTATTATTAATTATTAATTATTATCCAAAAAATAATTTTAATCTTTTAAACATTTGACAAATTATTTAATGATAAAAATGTTTATTAAATATAAAGTGAAAACACAACTAACTATTGATTATAAAAGCATTGCCTCTCTTTTCACTATCTCTTCACATTATGTCCAACTTTTTTCTAGATTTCGTACACAATAGAGGTCTTCACCACTTATTTTCGTCATTCAATTTACACCTATTTTATAATTACCTTTATATTCATTAATAAATTAAATAAATTACAATTATTTAAATTAATTATTCGTTGGATTGGCTTTAATTCATATTGAATTAATTTAATAAAAGTTTCAAATTTGGTTAAGTATAAGTGATTTTAAATTTATATATCAATCGATCTCTAGTTAACCGGTTTTTCCTCTCATTTCATTCATTGATTTCACAATTGCGGCAAAACTACTGAACTGAATGTCTATAAATACAGTCAGATTGAGTAGGGCAGGCATGAGATGCCTCGGTAGCGCAGTAGGTAGCGCGTAAGTCTCATAATCTTAAGGTCGTGAGTTCGATCCTCACCCGGGGCACTCTTTTTTGCCCAATAAAAAACTACTTAAAGTTTAACTTATTTTTTTAATCGATTGCTATCACTCCTAATTAATATTTTTTATCATTTGAGATCAAACTTAAGCTTTATTTAACATAAAATTTTAAATCACAGCGTTTCGAATAATTGAGTCAATATTTACTAAACATACAAAAAATTTTTGTATACATTCGAAACTGAGATTAAAAGCAAACTTCATAAAAGTTTGAATGCGTATTAAATTAAAATTAATTAATCTTTAAAAAGAATTATTTGACAAAAATTGATAATAAACTTTATAAAAGAGACTTTGAAAACTTGTTATAGAACTTAAAATCTGAATTCTGTTACGCAAAAATTTTTTGAACTACAATAACATTAAGCTCTACTACAGAGTAATTGACAAAACCATAAATTAGATCATAATTTATAACTTTCTTGATTGAAATTTTAGAAAATATTATTGTTTCACATTTAATTATGATTTAAATCATTGTTTTTATGATTCACTGCAGAAATTGATTGAATTTAATTTTACAATTATTTGTGAATCTCATTTTTGTGTTAATTAAACTTAAAATAAATCATTTTTGTCCTAAACTAAATGCAATATATGTCACGTTTT
>JAQIWZ010001606.1:0-11336 GCA_034697245.1 Malaconothrus monodactylus
GATTTCCACATTTATTATGTAATGAAAAAAAGGCTCAATTTATAAATTTATATTTCATTCACACTTTTTTAGAAGTTTATGAAAATTTTAATTTTGTTTAAATTTATGACATAATCGGGTTTTTAAATTTAAGATATTTTTTGTGGAATTGAAAGTTTTAGTCAATTATAAACTTATTATAGACTAATTTCGATTCGTATTTTCTTTAATTGAATTAATAAATAATAAAAATGTTAATCTTTGGATCAAATTCTAATATTAAATGAAAAATAGCTTAAGGATTGTGTACTCCATATCCCAGAAAAGTTCAATCGCTTTAAAATACTTTTGATCGAAAAAGAAAATTAAAAGTTTTCAATTTGTAAAGATTAGAATTATTAAAATTTATTTAATTTTAATTCAAATTTAAAGCCATTAAGATTTTTGATGAATATTTTGAGCACTATTTGTTAGCAAAACATAAAATATCTAAAAAATTGATTTCAAAAAAATCGCTAAAACGAAGTTCATTATCTTTGATGGCAGTTTATTCTCTTTTTTAAATTATTTAATTTTATAATTTTTTAAACAAGTCTAAAAACTTGATCACTCGTTTCATAAGTGAAAGTAATGTTAATATTTAGTGTAAAAAATGTATTCTATCATTGATAGAATTATAATTGAATGATAGACTAACAATTAAGAATTAATAGAAGTGCACAGGCGTAGCCAGCTATGGGCAAAGGAGGCCCGGGCCCCCATTAAGTTCTCAAATTATAGTGTGTATAGAGGAAAATGTTTTAATGAATTTAACATTTTCTAAAAAATTTTTAAAAATTAGGTTAAAAATTGATTAGAGAAACATTTTGACAGATAAAAAATTTAAATTTTCACTTCAAAATACACAAAATTGAACTTTACAGCCTTGTTAATCTTGAGGCAAAAATTGCTGGCTATGGCAGTGTAGAACTGAATTTAGATTCTTCTAACTTGAAGATCATATTGTGATAAAATAATCATAAAATTAAACCTTATTTAAAAAAATATTGATTCAAAGTGTTTACGACAAAGTCAAAGATGTTATTTTGAAGGTTAGTCAAGTGGCTTAAATCAATTGAAATCGGTTTAAACTCAATTTAGATAAGAAAGACAATTAAGTACTTGAGACTATTGCTCACAAAAAGCAAAATCAATAATCTATTTCTCAATTAATAGACTCACTTTTCAGATTCAACTGAGAGTAAGATTATAATAAAACATTACAACTAATGCTGTAATCATAATTCATTTGATTACCTGCTAATAGATTTTTGATTCGAAGGTTTGAAGTTCAAAAATATTGTGATCGAGAGCTTATATGTCAGTTGAATTATTAAGTTAAAGGTTTCTGTTATTTATTTCCAGGATATGATTCAGCGCTAACAGAAGAAAGAAATTGCAACTCATTGAAAAAGAGCTAATTGAGAGTTGAGTTGAGAACTGCTTCAGCAAAAAATGCGCATACAATACAATATTACGCATCGTTAAAAAATATAAGTTATAAATATTAATTTCATTTCATTCGTGAATAATTAATGAAAAGCAAAAACTCAGTCTCAACTTTATATATAATAATTTTGATTTGAATACTCAAAAATTTATTTTCTATTTTCTAGTAATAAATTATTTGTAACTAAATATATAAATAAAAAAAGTGGAATAATTTAATTTTTCTCGAAAATTTCTTAAGTTAAAACTTGAGAAACAAATTTGTTTACTGAAACTTTAGAGTTATTTATAAGTTATAGATATATTATTATTACTTACTTCTGCTCAAACAATTACTATTGGAAACTAAACTAATAATTGTTAAGAGTGTTTTACCAAAAAACTAATTTTTAAATTAGTCATTAGTAAAAATTCATTCACGATCTCTAATAATTTTCGTTAAATATGCATTAAGTCAATAGTATTTTCTGTTTATTTAGGAAAATCAGATAATTTCAATGTTTATTTAAGTGAGAGTTAAATTATATTAAAGATAAAATTCGTTATCTGTTATCCATATTATTTCAAAACTTTCTAGTTATGAAGAATAGCTTCAGTTCATCACTCAACGTAAATCCTTATGACTTTTATAGTCAATGGTATCTTTGATTTGCAATGAATAACATTTTTGATTATATGAAAAAAGAGACATAACTCTCGAATGAAATTTTTTTTATGAAATCCTAAAAAGTCAATAATTTTTTCAAACAAATATTTTGTTTAAACCAAAAAATCAAAGCCTATGAATGCATTCTTATCAAAATTTGACTTAAAAATTACTAAAACTTATCACATGACAAACTAAATTTTGAAGTCAATAGTTGAAATAGTTATTAGAGACTTGAAAACTTATTTTAAAGTTTTGAAAATACATGTATTAATTGTTGAAAAAAATGGACAAACCTCTGACTGTTATGAAAACTGAAGTTTCGTCTTCACTGAATTTATTATCAACTTTACACGTATAAGAATTTTGATGAGAAAAATCCAATTTTTTGATGATTAAAACCGCATCGGGATGTGTACTATTATTGGGTCGTATTTCTATTCCTAAAGATTGCAATTCAGGTAAACTCATCTTTCTATTACCTGAAATATTGAAAATAAATTTATAAAAAAAACAATTAATCTAACGATAGTGTAATACCAATAAGCCATCGAATTTTCCCGACTGGAAATCCCGTATAATTGCACTCCAATACATGTGTTTTACCGAATACTACACTTTGTGTCTTAGGAAAAGGACTCACTCTAATCGGTGCTGTCATTTGAATTAAATATTTGATTAAACATTTCTAAATCTAATGAATGAAACTATAGTTTGAATACCCCTGAGTTGAATGATTTGTCCGAACTGAGCGCCACCACTAGCTACCAGTGCATCGATTCGACACATATAATCTCCCGCATCGACAGCACTGGTCGCGTTCTCAATGATCAGTTTTGAGCCGACGATTTTCCGTCTTTTGTCATTATTAAAGATCTGTTTCCCATCTTTTTGCCTGTCATTTATAAGAAACGACGTGATATTAAAAATTTTGTTAATTTCAAAAATCTATTACCAGAAAAATTCTAATTCGGTCTTTGAATCAGAAATACTACTACAGTCTAAAACAATTTCAGAGTTTTCTTCTTTTATTTCTTCGAATGCAACTTCAGATTGAGGTGAAAAATCTTTTCTAAATTTATTTTCTTGCAATGGAATAACATCGAGACGATGAGAGGCACGACTAAAACTGTTGCAGCGATAAAATCCAGAGTCATCATAAATTGCTTGTTTCACAGAAAGGATTTCGATTCTTGTTTGTTGTATGCCTTCTCTATTTCTAAAACTAATTCTATCGCTACTAATGATTGGCATTTCATTTTTTGTCCATTTCGGAGCATTAAACTCAGACATTCGACATGATATTTCAAATCGTTCGCCTTCATTAATAAACTTTGGTCCGTAATATACCACATCATTAGCTTTAACCCAATCGGGATCTTCTTCTTCAGATGAAACTAAACATGAATATTAATTAATGCGATAAAAAATTGTTACTCGAATGCTTCTTATTATTATTGAAGACAAAAATTGATATAAGTTTTTGATTAATCAACAATTTTTTGAGTGACTTTAAAGCATTCTAAACAATTACAAAAAAGTCTAAAAGCCCTCTAAATAGACCACCAAAATAGAGAATTCTTTTGTGTACCTGATTTTGCTGAGAACAAAATTAATGGCATTATCCATGTCTTAAGTATTAAAATTATAAAATTCATTTCAAATATAAATATTTTATAATCTATTTAAATAAAAACTTAAATAAGAAACTTATAGTTTCGCACATTTTTTGAATTTTATTTTATTCTTAACTCAAACAAAAGCTCATTTTAACAAAATAATTGAGCTTTTAATAGATAGCTATAAAAAAAGACTTTACATAATAATAATTTGAAAGAAACTAAAGTTATTTAACTCTAAGAAAGTTTGCGCACAAACTACAACTCCAGGAGTAGTGAAGCAAAAGCATATTTTTACTTAAGTTAATGTCGTAAAAGCAAGTCATAGTGAGGCTAATTTTGGATACCGAGAGAGTCCTACCTTCTTATCTTAAAATAGCATCAATAAACATTCTGTACAAATTGAGTTTCAAACTTTGATTGCTTTGTCAAACAATATGTATGATCATAATTACGTAACGCAACTCAGCTCATAGTCAAATCTACATAATTAATAATTTTTTATTTTAAATAATTTTTAATTTTCATATTTATAGCTCCATAATTCCTCAAAACTTTATTATATTCAACTATTTTATCAGCAATTGCATACATTTGGTAATTGATTTAAAAATTTTTGTTCAAATTTTAGAAAAACATTTGCACTAAACTTATTGACTTGCAATAGAATTTTACAGAACAGAACTGCGCTCTGAAGTTTAAATTTAGCAATGCTTTTATTGATAAATTATTGCAAACATTTTTCAAGAAAATAACTTTTAAATTAATTACTCTTTTAAAAATTCTGATTAAATTTTTTTTTCTATAAGTTATATATTGAATTAGTTTAGAAACAAAGCAGACAACAAAACTTTTTTTTTGAAAACCAATACAATTACTAATGTCTAACTGAAGTTCAATAAACTTTGTTTCCTGTTATCGAAAAATTTTCTCCGCGTTTAGTTAAACCAAAAAAATGATTTTTTATGTTCGATTGATTCTTAATTTTGTTTAAAAATTTCATCAAATTTTTATCAAACTTATAATCTGTAAATTTGAGAAATGAACAAAAAAATTAATTTTGATCTCAAACCAAATTCATTAATTTTTCTTTTATTAATTGAGATATAATAAAAGCAAATCGAAGGGAAGGAAATGAAATTTTGTTATGAAATATCCAGTACTGTTGAGGTCGAGTAACGGGAAAGAAAATTGAGTAGCAATGAGGGCAAGTAGTCTTCGGGGAGTTTGTATCGAATTTGAAACTTATTCCAAATGCTCTGTTAGAATACGTGACTCATAAAAAATCAATAAATTTATTAAACTTAAAGAATATTTTATTTAGAATTGAAAAAACAGATCGTATAAAAAATTGATAAATAAAGTATTTTTAAAATGAGCACTTTTTGGGTGGGGTTTCTTTCGAGTGTACGACATGAAAATACTATGAGAAAAAATATTACTTCTTTTCACTTAATAATACTCTATTTAACTTTGATGTAAGACTTGAATCAATTATTTAGATTAAGAAAAATTAAATAGTTTGATATAAGAAAAAAAAATACGATTAAGTAAAATAAGTTTTGTTTATTAGAAATACAGTCGAAGCCTAGGAATAAGGAATATTTAGGAAAATGAGCATGAGTTGAACGCTTGCGCAAGGATTAGAATGAAGTGCTATCTCTATCAATAAGAATTGACGGTATAGTAAAATGCTCTTATGAGGTCAGTTTCTGAATGTTACAAATAAGATGGCGAATGATGGCAATGAAGGAGAAAATTTTTCTAAAGATGATTGCACGGAAGAAAGTATCGAATCATTAAGAAAAGAAGTCGAAAGATTAAAGACACGTCTCGAGGAAGAGAGAAAAAAATTAAACGACATTTCCTGTAAGCCTGAATTGATAGCAAATAATAATAGTCTGTTCTCTAAATGAATTACAGAATTATTTTTGACCACTTATTTCATTATAAATATTTAATAATTTATTTTGAATTGAAGTTTCGTCCGCTGCCGATAAATTAGAGAATGTGCCCAATTTAAATATAAAGCCTCGTCGAGTATTGAAGGGCCATCAGGGAAAGGTTCTCTGTTCTGACTGGTCCTTCGATAATAGACATATTGTCAGCTCATCACAAGACGGAAAATTAATTATATGGGACGCTTTCACCACTAATAAAGTAATACTACTATTCATTCAGTCGATTAATAATCTATCAAATCATGTGATTATCAAATTTATTTATTATTTATAAGGAACACGCCATAACTATGCCGACCACTTGGGTTATGGCCTGTGCTTACGCGCCATCAGGAAATATGGTCGCCTGTGGGTTAGCACTCATTTTTTTTATTATTATCTTTTTTGTTACTTTAATCATTTAAATAACTCTTAAATTAATTGAATTCAAAATTTATTTGACAGTGGATTAGATAATAAAGTCACAGTCTATCCCTTGAATTTGGAAGAAGACGTGACAGCAAAGAAAAGGAATGTTGGGACGAGTACTTCTTACATGTCCTGCTGCCTATTTCCGGGAACAGACCAACAGGTAATGCGATCTCATTGTTCATATTGATAAGTAATAAATTTTTATCCAAATTTATCAGATATTAACAGGAAGTGGTGATGCCTCGTGTTCTTTATGGGATGTTGAGTGCGCGACTCTCATACAAAACTTTCACGGACACAGCGCAGACGTTATGGCAATAGATCTCTCGCCTTCAGAAATGGGAAATACATTCGT
The DNA here is from genome assembly GCA_034697245.1 of Malaconothrus monodactylus. Taxonomy (NCBI): domain Eukaryota; kingdom Metazoa; phylum Arthropoda; class Arachnida; order Sarcoptiformes; family Malaconothridae; genus Malaconothrus; species Malaconothrus monodactylus. The sequence continues at coordinate 6,460 of JAQIWZ010001606.1, forward strand.
ATCTGCGGTAATATTCTGTCAATTTATTAATTATCAATTAAATTAATTATCAATCAAATTAATTATCAATAATTATAGGGCTGTGATAGACAAGCATTAATATGGGATCTTCGGAACGGCCAATGCGTCCAATCATTCGAAGGCCATGAGGCAGACATTAATTCTGTAAAATATTACCCGAGCGGTGACGCCATTGCAACGGGATCTGATGATGCAACTGTAGGTCACTCTTAAATATATTTGTTGATTTAAAAATTAATTCTCAGATTAATGCATTAATTTTGAATTAATACAAATTAAATCCTTAAATATGTTGTCTTTAAAGTGCCGTCTATTTGACTTGAGAGCCGATAGAGAAGTTGCGATCTACTCGAAACAAAGCATTATATTTGGGGTCAATTCCGTTGATTTTTCTATTAGTGGTGAGTCTTATTCGAAATTGAATTAAATTTGAATCTAACAAATTGTCTCAAATTTAAGGTCGATTACTGTTTGCGGGCTATAATGATTATACGGTTAATGTTTGGGACACTTTAAAATGTTGCAGATTATGTATATTATACGGTCACGAAAATAGAGTCACAACCCTCAAAGTATCTCCAGATGGAACAGCTCTGGTGACAGGGAGTTGGGATTTCAATTTAAGAGTAAGTAAAAGTTGACTAAAATCTAATACTATTATTAACTAAACATGTTGTTTTGATGATTAGGTATGGGCCTGATTTATAGCCATTATTAGAAGATTAATATAACAATTTTGAGAAGTTTAAACAATATAAATAAGTTAGGGATTTATTTGTGGACACAAATTTGCTCCAATAAAAAGTGTTCAGTCAAATAATGATCGATAGGATCTATTAATAAGACGAAAGTGCGCTGTAATGGAGCTGAGGATCGATCGAAAAACGTATTCTAAACGTATTCTAAACGTATTCCAAAGCAGTGAGGATTGATTTTTTAATATTCTATGCATTTGTTCATTTTTCCAATGCGTAAATCAACAAACGAATAGCTAATTAATTGGTTATTATTGTTAAGTCAATTATCAGATCATTGATTGCTTCACTAAAGAAGAGTGTGATCTGAATCATAGATTGAAAAACATTTTTCCAATGATAAAATGGGACCATATTATCAATTGTATTAAGATTTTAATGTAAACAACTATTAAAATATTAACTTAATTAATAAGTTTATCAAAATGTTGAAAGTTATTAAAAGTTTGCGTGTTTTGAATATGTGACAAATTTGATAAATAAGTTATACAGTAATTAAATACATGTAAAATTGATTCGTCAATCGTATACATAAAAGGCACAAAACATAATATTTGATACTTTGAATGGCAAGTAATTAACGAATGCGATGCAATAACGGGTTATCTGTTTGCAAAAGTGAATGAGAGATAACTGGTTATTACATCGCATGAGTTAATTTGTAAAACTATTTGTAAAACAAAATTTTGGCTAAAACTCATTTTGAATCACGGATTCAATTATGTAAACGATTGAAGTTATGACACAAAAACTCGAAAATGTTTTTAAAGAACGGGGGAATGAATGGTTTAATATAAGGCACCATAAAATCACATTATAGTACAAACAATTAACAAGTAATTGATAATTAACTTCATTATCAATTAGCCATTTGTTTGGACTTTTATAAAAATTGGCTCAACTCTTACTACCGGTTAGAAAATGTCCAAAAAGGGAACCAATAATTATTAATTATTCAAAATTCATGACTAATTACTTACACAACTGTGAATATGAATTTTGTTAAAAACTGTTTCACAGTTGGGCTTAAATTGGTCTATGATTTACAAATAAAAGGTCTTTACAGAAGAAGTCTTTACAGAAGTTGACTTTACAAGTTATCAAACTATTTGTCACATAGAATGATATGATATAACCATAGATTAGTTCCAATATATTAGAAACAAAAAAGCATTTCTACTCAAATAAATTACTAAAGAGTCATAGTCTTCAAGTGGTCCAACTTTTTCAAGACGGAAGAAAAGGTAGGCCTTTGATCAGGATCGAGATCCCACGACTGCTTCATTATTTCGTAAACTTCTGAAGGGCAGCCTTCAGGCGCTTCCATTCTATATCCCTTTTCAACATGTTTTACGACATCAGCTAAAGGCTAATAAAGTAAATAAACCGGTAATTCATTTGAATATTGAGATAAAATAAAAAAAATAAAAAAATCCTACTATTCTAGGATAGGGTACTCTTCCAAATGAATATATTTCCCACAATAGAATTCCAAAACTCCACCTGTTTTTAAATCAATAAAATAAGTATTTGATTATTCAATACTAATGATAATTGCATGAAAACTGTCTGAAACAGAAACTGTCAGAAGCGATAATATGAATAAATAGTAAAATTGAGAAAATCGAGTTATGACTTACATGTCAGACTTGTTAGAAAACTTGCTATGCCTGAGAGCCTCGGGTGCGGTCCACTTGATTGGAAATTTTCCGCCTTCAAGATTGAAGGTTTCGTCTCGCGCTAAACCAAAATCACATACTTTTGCGATACAATCTTCGGAAATGAGTACATTTCTTGCCGCCAGATCTCTGTGAACGACGTGTTTTGACTCTAAATAACTCATTCCCGCACAAGTGTCTGTCGCGAAATTGATTTGATCTTTTTTGGTCACGTGAAGCCTTCCTCTAGACCTCAAATAGTCCACGAGAGAACCTTTTGCCATAAATTCGGTGACCAAACAAATAGAGGGTCCGTCAAAGACAACCCCTAATAATTGTACTAAATTTTTGTGCCTCAAAGATGTCATAAGACTGGCTTCAGTCAGAAAGTCTTGGGCCGCTTTACTCGAGTCCTTCAGCTTTTTTACGGCTACTTTTTGGCCTCTAAGACTACCCAATAAGACATCTCCGAATTCTCCTTTTCCCAGAATTTCTCCGAGTTTGAGGTCATTCATTTTAATGACCCAACCCGCGGCTTCGAATGCCTTCGAGTCAACTGAAAATTCTAGTCCTCCTCTTTTAGGAACTGATTTTCTAAGCGTTGTACACAAGCCATCGGCGTCTGCGTGATAGTGCTTTTGGGGACAATTTATTTTATTTAATTGAGTAATAATAATATAATAATAATAAAGACATACGTCTACGAGTTGTGACAAGTTTTCAAAATACTCTTCTTCATCGATTGTCAATTTGTTGTCTTTATAAATGACTCTATAGTGCTCTACTTTATTATTAAAACATACGCATAACGTGTAATCTCCCGGAAAATTAGTGCTCTCTCTCACCAGAAATAAGCCATCCTTTCAAATAAAATTGAATTTTTAGAAAATTAAATCAATTAATGTTTAAAAATAAAGTCTAACAGCTCTAGGCTGAAGAAGAGCTTCGGCCTGTTCTCTAGTGATCTTCCCGTGAAACCAATGCATTGCATTTAACTTGACTTCTGATCGTTTTTGTATATAATTGGCTGGTATTAGACCTTCCCTTCCGTCGACATGTTTGGCGCGATACCAATTCGGGTCCTTTTCATATATAGTTCATAAACATTTATAAATAACTCTCGTTTACAATTGATTTAAGTCTTACTCTCGTTTGATGAGTAATAGTAATGATGTCTCCCTTTTGAAAAGACAAGTCTTCGTCAGCCTTTCCAATGAAGTTATAACGCGCCACCACTTCAGTACCGGTCGGCCACTGATTAACACATTTAAACATTAAGATAATTGATATATCAATAATAATAATGAAGACATACTCCTCTGCACAGTCTTTCGTCGCTCATTACCATTACTTCTTATTCTCAATTAATTTTGATTTTAATTTCAGTCAATCGAATACTTATTATTATTTTCATCCAATCGATGGAAATATTTAAATCGAAACTAATTATTATAAATAATATCAATACTAATGAATTGAATGAATGGGCGGTTACTATAAATGCAATATTAATATCTCATTAAATGATTTCTTCTTTTGACTAATACTTCAATAGAAAAGATGACAAATGTATGACAGATATTATTATTTCACTTAAATAATAATTGACTCATATTTTGTCTAAATATTAATTTATTTTTATTAAATTATTTAATGAATGACGAAAATAAATGACACCAATTTTTGTTGATTTTAGTTTTTATTTACTTATTAATCAAATATGAGTTTTATTATTGTAGAAAATGAATATCAAAACCTCTCGTAAATGTGAAAAAATAATATTTATATCAAAATGAATTAATTGCATAGCATTTATTACATTAATAATACGATTAATAATTATATCCACAAATCTATAGATAATTTTGTTTTCACTCCATTCGCAGCCATAAGTCATTATTTGTCAACGAGGGCTCAAAATTGTTTCTCTTAATAATTAATTCAAATTTTTGACAAATTTTTGTCTCAATTTTTTTTTATTACAATTCAGACAATTATTTACTTTTTCAGAAAATATTTTACTTTAAATTAGTTTTTAATTAATTGAAAATTTTTTTAATAATTCAATATTAAATTAAACACTTTTGAGCCCAATATTACACTTGAGACACAGTTATTCACAAAGACTATGACGTAATTTAAGTGTTTTGACGATTGGTTTGTGTTTATGTCTCGAAGTGTTTAAGATTTCAATTCAAATACCGGTTTAGGAATTGATTTATATTTCAAATAATTTAATCGAATTCTCATAACTTTTAACGAATTATTAAAAATTAATTTCTATTCATTTGTCTCTATTGTGAAAACGTTGCAAACAATAGAAACTTAAATTTAAGTTAAAATATAATAAAAAATATTGAATAGAAACCAATCGTTAACTAATTCTATAAAACGATTGAATGCTTTAATTATAGCATAAGTTTTAAAGTAAATAAAAGTTATG
>JAQIWZ010001607.1:0-11335 GCA_034697245.1 Malaconothrus monodactylus
ATGAAGGATTGAATGCATACCTCTCTTCGTCGTCATTAGCTTTAGTTAAAGCCATTGATTTTTCGTTAATATCTTTATTGTCTTTACTGTCAAACTCGTCATCAGTTTTACTGTTTTCGTCGTTTATATCATTTTCACGTAAATCACTATTACTTACTATTTATACAAAACAAACAATTAATTCATAATTTGAGTAATTATTAAAATAAATAAATCGTAAATTAATACAAATATTGAACAATTGATTAATTTAGTGATAAAACTACCATTTTTTCCATTAGTCTTTGACTCGTCGTTGTCTTCTGCAAAGTTTGCGTTCATACTTATAGACGAATCGTCCGCAAAATCAGTCATTATTTTAATATATTTTTCTAATCCTTTAAATAATCAATTTATTAATCACTAGAAAGTGAGTGACAATTATATAAATGGCGTTCGACTCAAAAAATATTTATTATTCATATAAAACGTTTTACCGGTATTTCAGTTGAGGTTTTATTTAGTCATTCATTGAATGACTGCTTTGAGACCCTTTTCCCGGTATATAACTTATAAACAATGCTTTCAATTTATAACTCACATATTTTCATTAATTACGTACGCAGGGGTTGAGAGACTAGAATAAAGGAGTTCTTCAGTATATGCAAAACAGCGTAATATTCATATCATTATTATTAAACTTTTATACTCATTAATAAATACTTGAAATAACTATTTAGTAGATAATCAAAGTTTAATTCATTCTTCAATTTTGCTCTCAAATAATTGTTGTTGTCAACATTTTTACAAAAACGTTATAAGAATTAAGTTCAAAAAATATCTTATTAAATAACTTTTTGAGACATAAATTAAGGTTATGTTTGTTGTAAAAAAACTATAGTATTCGTTATTCGCACTAATTATAGCACGATTGCAGTTAAATATAGACTTGTTGAGGTCATAAAACTATAGGTAATAATCAAACAATGGTTTAAATGAATACTAATTTGACAGTAAAGAACTTTTAATAATCGACAAAGGAATTGGATTTGAAAAAAGATCAAAACTACCTTAAGATTGTTAATACAAACCACAAAAAGAATACAAATACTGAATCATTTTTATTATTAATATTGTTATATATTTCATATTTATTTTTTACCGCAAATAAAGAGATCGATTCATTATTTATTTAATACAAGTTTTTTTTCATTCTTAATTAAATGGACTTAAAAAGTCATAATTAAAAAACAAAAAAAAAATTAATTGATAATCAATACAATAATAATAATCAATTCAATATCAAATAAAATGCGAAATCAATTTGTTTTAGTGTTAATGTTTTACTAAGTTTCAAAATTAGGGAACAAAAAACGAAAAAATTGTTGAAAATTCTAATTCAAAATTCTTATTTCATCAAAAAAATCGCTATCTTTACGAACGTTCTCTGTTTTCTCATAACTAAATAAATTGAATTACGAAAACTGAGAACTAAGACATGAATAGATTGATGTGCTTGTCTTTAATATTTAAAGTTAGATTATTTCTCAATGAAATGATCATAAAATGACGCAAAAATATATGCAAAGTATAAGAGATATAGAGAGAGAGAGAGAGAAAAGTGTGATATATATTGTTTAACTCAATTAGCATTCGATTTCTTGATCCACTTCGAAATCTCAAAATTAATAATAAGAATAATATAACTCGAAATCGTTCTATACGTTGATAAAAAGATACACTGATTAGAATAAGAGCTAAATTAATAGTTTGACGGATAATAATTGGAGTTCGTGTAGGTTTTGAAAGGATAGGCGCCATAACTGCCGCCATCGGTACCGAACGAGCCTTTACTCCACGAACCGTTTTGCCTATCATTATAACCTGTAGACCAGCCGCCATTCCGAGGATAACCCGAATAACTCTGTTGTCCTCCACCGCGACCACCACCGCTAGTGCCCTGTGCACCGCCTCCCTGTTGGAATCGCGGCGGTTGGGCTTTCTTGATATCGCATTCTTTGTTACCAATCACTTGTTTTGGTTCTGCAACTGCTGCCTCTGCAGCTTCTTCTGTATCGAAAATAATAAAGCAAAACTCGCGTCTTCGGCCGCGTTGACGATCAAAAGGACACTCAATACCTTCGACCTAATCGTCAAAATTATAAGTTAAACGATAGAAATGCAAATTATTTAGTTATCTATTAATTAATAACATACAGTTCCGAATCTTTCGAAATAGATTTTAATGTCTTCTTTAGGCATATCTGCGTCTATACCTCCGACAAAAATTTTCTTGAATGCGGGTCTGGCTCGAGGTCTTTTAGGATCAACAGCTCTGTTACGGATCATGTGAGGCCCGCCCTGTAATACCTGTCGGTTTCAAATTACATTGAGTTTAGTATTTAATTAATATATCATTATTTAATAACTCAGTAATTTTAAAACATAAAAAACACTATCAAACAGTAAATTGAACTTTAAACTGATATAAATATTGCATAAGAGTAAAGGTACCGCATCGATAGCCGTGACATTTGAGAAAGTAATAAAACCAAAACCGCGTGGCTTTCCAGTGACGCTGTCGTATTTGATGCTCACATTAGCCACTGGACCAAATTTACCGAAATAATTGAGAATGTCCTCTAAAATATTGCAAATACGAGATTATATTAAAGCAAAATTAATTGATTTAAGTCAAAAACTCTTACGTTCTTCTGTGTCCCAACTCAGACCTCCCAAAAACAGTTTTCTAAAAATTAAAATAATTTTATAATAAGCATAAAAAACGTGTTTTTAAACAAAATTCAATAGAATTAGTTATAAACTAAAGGCAAATAATAAAAAAAAGTAAAACAATAAATATAAAATTATTCTAAAAAACAATAATATAATGAAAACGAATATTAATAATAATAATTAATATAATAATAAGTTAATGAAAAGGCAAGCTTTAGACAAACTATCAACTGATTAATCCTACCATTTGGTACATTCATACCAAGTGAAGTTATAGTGATAGTATGTCTGTTGTGTGACAGCAATTAAAAGCCAATTGTGCTGTAATTCACACGAATAGCTCTCTCACTAATACGCGACCATTAATTACCACAATTTGGTGACAATTTCTCAACAATAGTCTCAATCAATCATTTTTGTCTCTAATCCCCACTTAACAGAAGATATTTCCCATAACTTCGCACACATTCATAGCCTGCAAAACATTTACGCAAACAAAATGTGATCATTTGGTGTCCAATAAGACATCTTTTACTAATTGATATCCCAATCAAATGAGACATCACTTCACTATTATTTGCATTCATTTATTATTTCTTAGTCTTCGCTTACTTTTAATACAATAACAAATACTTAATAATAAATTACAATAATATTGGTATTAATATTACTGTTAATCAATTTTTTTTAAGGGCAAAAATGTTTTTGTCATAATTGTGAAAAACATGTCATGTCTTCAGAATATTGGTCGAAACAAACCTATTGTCTGATAATTATATTTAAATTTGAATTAAATTGATATTAAAAAACAATAAGAGTTGTAATGCGTGGCAAACAGTTCAATAAATGTCGTTTTCATTAATAATATATTCATTGTTTGACAAATTAAGTCACAGTTTAATGATTTTATAATAAGACTAATCGATAGTCAATACAAATACAAATCAATTAATAGCTAATTAATAGTGATTTAATTATAATAAGAATGAAATATGAATGAATAGATACCTCTCTTCGTCATCATTTTTGGCGAAGGCATTGGTGGCCGACATGTCCGTCAGATTGTCGTAATAGTCAGTCATTTTAACAACTGATTTATTAAATAAGTCTTAATTAAAGACTAAACAAAAGGTTTAAAATATGTTTACGTGGATTGAAATCAATACTAATTGCAATAGAGATATAGTTATATCGCATATATAATGATAGCATGTATTCAACTTAAATGTATATTAAATGGCTTTTCATTGAACGGATACGGATATACAATATGTGAACGTATATGTTCAGTATATGTTCTATGCATTTCAGTTGAGTTAGAGGTGTCTAAACTATCATTTCTGTTAATAGATGGCAGTAGTGTTTAAATCAGTGTTAATAAACTGTTACTGAACGTTACACAAAGACTCAACTTTTGATTTTTTTTTTGTTTAAAAAGTTTTTTATTTATAAGATATATTGGTATTGAGTGTTTCAAAATTCAAATAAGAATATTTTTAATTAAAAATCCGAAAATAATGTCTTTTTAAAACTTTTTTCAATCTTATAATTAAGATATTGATCTAAATTATTGTATCTTAAAATAAATCTATTAACTAAACAAAGCTATTCTGAAGGTTTTTTTAATATTACACTTTAGGTTCTAATGTGTCTCTAATAATAACTGATAGAATTGAAATTAAATTAATAATTACTAATTATATTGTAATTGTATATAAAGAGTCAAACAGTGCAGAAAATTTTTCATCGAATGGTTATAGTTTACAACTAGTATTAAATATTAATCTAGATTTTGAACGCTTGCGGCAAAATAAAGCCGATAAGAAAAGCTGCTGCGCTACTTAGTTATTACCAATAATAAATCAAAAGAAAGCGTAATTTTGATATCGTAGTCAACAAATAAAATTCGATTTTAATTAAACCCTCCATTGCAAATAATCATTTGAAAAAAGAAAAATTAGTTTAATTTTGTTATTTAAATGCGTTTCATATTCTTAATTAACAAAAAAAAGTTTAAAAATAACTTTTAGTGTGCATCTAGAAAAATAGATGTCGGGCCCGTCCGGGATTTGAACCCGGGACCTCTCGCACCCAAAGCGAGAATCATACCCCTAGACCAACGGGCCTTACATGAATCTACCTCGCTGCACTATGTTACCTATGCATAAATAAATTAGCTCATGTAAAATAGGACAGCATTTGACTTTTTAAAGTCAGCTTCTCATTAGATTATGTTTGAATTTATTATTTTTCACAACTGATTAAAATTGATTGCATTTCATTAATATTTAGAAGTATTCATGTATTGAACTTTAGGATTTCTACTTTCATCTATCTTGGAATCAATTTATTGGATGACTGAAGATTTGACGAATCTTTTTAATTTTATCGATTACTTATCAGCAATAAATATATTTATAGATTCCTAACAAGAAAAAAGAATTCAAAATTAATATACACTTAATGAATACACAGTTTTAATAAGAGGTCAAGTTTATGTTTGCAACCAATTCCTATTGTTTTAAGCAACTTATTGTGAAAGTTCATAATATTTGTTATCTACTCATAAATGTAAAGTCACGAATAAATATTATGTCCTTCCAAAAAACTTCTACATTCATAGCACTTAAGCACTTAATTACTATCTAATGCATGATTTGATGAAACAAAGCTATCGTTTGAAAATTTCAATAAAGAATATTAGTTTATGATTTGGGTTTATTTACAACTTATCATATTCAGAATATATGAATCGATGAAGAAAGAAAATAAGTTACATAATTGAAAGGATCAATTGAAAAGTATTGTTGCTATGAATGCGTCAAATATGGTTTATATATTAGTTTATATCTATAATTCTAATGATTACAATTCCTAAAGGTTTCATAATTAAAAAATTACTAAAATTTTATATATCATAGTGTTGTCAATCATTCAAAACTGGTGAATACAGACTTGCATAAAAGAATTTTTATGCTCATAATATTTTCAAATAATAACAGAATAGAGGAACAAAATTAGCTAAAATTATGATAAGAATTGAAACTTAATATTTAAGAGTGAGCTCAATATAAGAGTGAAGTAATTTTTATACTTCTTTCAAATTTGATGCATTAATCGAACTCAAAACGAATCCATTATATCATGCTTACTGCATTTGAAAAATTTTGTCATCACTTATCGGTTATCACAAACATTTTTGACAAAAGTTGTGAGATCGTTGAAATTTTTTAATAAAAATATGAGAAGTTAAGCTTCTTTAAAGTTGAAGATCAAGTTTAATGCAAAGTGATCTCTTGCTTATTCATCTATTATTCTTTACATATATTGTAAAATAGTTTGACGAGTGGTTAAGTATTTTAAGTCAGAATCTTGAAGTCAAGAATGTTTGATAATTCTCATCATTAAAATGAAAAAATTTTCATAGAAAAGAATATAGAAATCATAGAAAGATCAATAATAGCAAAAGTTAATTGTTAGTTAAACATTTAAATATAAGTTTTATTGAAAGAATTGCAGTTACAATAACAATAATTTATTGCAGGTATTACTCGATTCTATTAAGAATTTCAATCGAAAAATAGTTGAAATTTAATAATGTTTAAGATTGACAAATAACAGAATGCTATATATTTGAAGATCTAATATTTCATGTTTTCATTAGAATTTTCTCTTATAATCGAATTAATATAATTTGATAGCAATGTTTTGAAAGCAATCAAAGTTGAAATAAATATCTTTATTTATGACGTGAATCAAACATTAGTTATTCAATTGTTATTTTCGAATTTAGCCATAAATTAATATGTGATGATCATTGAAAATATGGAAAAATATTCCTAATTAATGGAAAAAATTGAAAGTAGTATGAATTTGAATTGAGGCAGAATATAATTAATGTAAATTTGTTGCACATTTTTTGCACTTTTTTTGCATTGACATAAGAATAGCGTTGGAATAGCGTTGGAAATAAAGTTGAGAAAAATTATTATTATTGAGCAGTTGCAGAGAGAGAGCAATGTACAACTTATTCACGTTGGCTTCACATGCCTTATGCCTTAGCAACAAGAGAGTCGTTCAAATTGGTTGTAAGAAAGGTTTGATTGGATCTCTGCCGCGGAGCCAGATTTCAACGCAACCAAAATCTAAAATAAGCCATCATTAGAGCTTTCGATCCACGGAAGCGATAAGTTTTCACGTTTTGACATATATTTTGTTGCAATTGTAATTATTTTATAGATCAAAAAATAACTGTTTCTATGTTTTATTATTTATTCAATGCATTAAATTCTAGATACTAAATCAAATCAATGCCTATGAACAAAGTCATTACTTAATATCCGCTCTCAATATCCTTTTATTTTAAACTAATAAACTAAATATCCAGAAAACAATGCATTTTATTGGAAAAAAGCTTTGTTTCTAGGTCTCAGTGTTTTATTTAATATCAAGACATTATAATTGTTTAAAATTAAGGAAAAAATCCAAAGTAAAGCATAAAAAGGGATTGAATTTTGATGATTCTTGAACATTAAATTTTAATTTTAATGCAAATAAACTTTTTTCTGGTATTATTTGCAAAAATTTTTGATGCATTGAATGCGAAATAAATTCTCAATTTAAAAATCAATTTCTGATAAATAAAAGGTCAGAAAAGTTATAAATAATGGAAAATTAATGAAAATTGAATTTCAAGAATATGAGGTGATGTCATCTGTAAAGACAAATAGTTAGGGATATCGTGACGCAATGCAGTGAAGCAATGGAAAAGTTAGAGCAAAGCACTGAAAGCATAGTTTGCGCATGAATTGAATGATTGGTCTCTTTCTCAATAAGTGCTCTCACTCTATATGAGACCCAAATCCTTGTGTTTTTCATTACTTTTAGAATATATTCTTATTATATAAAGAGACGAACCATTCATTGAAATGACTCGAAATTTAACTAAATCTCAATTTTGTAAGATTTCAATCATTTTTAAATCATATTTAAGACAATCAATGATTCGAACGAATACCACATTAAGTGATATTAATTACAGAAGAAGTGGAACCGAAGACATTGTCTTTGAAAATGTTGACATAATGTGAACGAACTGTTGATTTGATGGTTTGCGCACTATTTGTGATTTCTATCAGCTGTTAATCTACTCAAAGCTCTCAACCCTTCCAACAGAAACTCTTCGCTCATAGTCTTCGTCAGAGAAGACAAACAGTCTGTCATTTGGTCTCTATTTTGGCTATAATTCTCATGTGAGAACACGTTTTTTATCAATTAATTATTTATTTATTTCGAAATTGAATTTCATTTTTTGGTCTAATTTTGATTTAATTTATTTCTTTCAGCAGTAAATCATTTGCGCCACAAATCGATTACCAAAAAGTTAGATAAGAGAAAGAAGATTAAAGAAAATTAAAGAGAAATAGAGTTGAAATCTAAACATAAGTGATATCTAAATATTAATATTTAATTTAAATTAATTGATAAGAAGAGAGATCTGGAAATAAATTGAAATCAAATGAAATGCCGCCTCACATAACGCCCAGTAATAGTAAGTCATATAAAAAATCTTAGTTTTTAATTATTTATAATCAAAAAACTTCAAATTCAATCAACGGACTATTGTCTCTAAAGAACTGGTTGAAAGCGGTTCTCAACCATTCTCTATATATAAATATTATTCATAACATTTAACTCATATATCATTTGCTTTAATAAGTATTGAAATAATATATTCAATGAAATCCATTCCTAACACAAATCGTCGAGTTATGAAAATGCATAATAAGTTTGAATTGATTTATGAAATGCTTTGCAGTATAACATGTTTTGAGGGGTTTCGATACACACATACCTTTAATTCAAGTCTTAAACAATTATTGCTTTCATACTTATTATTCAATTCAATTTTATTCTAACTGTTCTTAATCTCAAACATTTAACACTAATGTCAGAATTGCAGAACTGAATATTTAAAAAAATTATTTAATTTTTGAACTCTAAGAGCATTAATCTTACGCATTTTTAATTAAATTTCTTTTTATAATTCAATCAATAATACAAAGAATAAAGTGCTTTATTCAAAGCTTGAATTTTCATTAGAAAAAGTGGTCTTTGAATAAGATTTAATTATAAGAATAAGAGTATTGCACAACTTTCTATTGGGTAAAAGAAGGCTATTATTACTTTCTATTGAAAATGAAAAGTTTGTCGAATATAAAGAACATATTTTATTGAAAAATATCAAAATTAATAAAGGTTTGCAAACTTCAAATTAATAATGTATAATAAAGTAAACATTAAATAAACTATTTTCTTTAATATATAATATAATGGGTGTTTCTGGCCTTCAAATTGACAAAATTACGAAAAAAGATATATTAAATCTTTCGTTATTCTGTGAAACAAAGTAACTGTTTTTCTAACAGAAAAATGGTTTCGTGGAATCGAGAATGAAATGTTATTTAGAAAGACAATTATAATATTTGTTGAGTTCTTTGTTGCTTTGTTGTCAACTGCCAACTGGATTAACGCCAATCTTTGCTTATGAATGGCTTAACGAATAAATCTCATCGAAGAACATAAGTTTACTTTAAATGAGTGCATTACTTATGGTCGGCATTTAAGTGATCGAATTGCTTATCGTTGTTTCAATTGAGGTTTTTTAATATCAATTTTTTTTTGATAAATGAATCTCTTTTTTCTTTTTTTGCTGACAAACTGATAATTTCAATGCTATGAAACTGCAAAAACTCAAACTTTCTTCTAATCTATTTTTAAACTTATTGAGTTGATTAAAGTTTAGAAACCGACTATTAATTATAAACAGTGGAAATTTGATAATATCATAATTATAGCAGTTTTGAATATTCTTTAGTTGTAATTATTAAAGTCATAACAAGTTTTGAGCTTTAATCTGTTTTTTTAAACATTAGTAAAATTAAGTAACATTTTTGAGTTAAAATAGCGTAACTTTAAAAAATTTGGGTTAAATAATCTCTGGATTAGATGAGCTATTCGTTTAAATTCTTTGCTTTGCATCTCATTTTTGACTAATTATTTTATGTATTCTCAGAATTTATGTAAAAAAGTTTTTCAAAGAATTCAACTTTTGAAAAGTCAAATGAATTGATTAGAAATGAATGAAAATTCAGGTGAAGTTCTTAAATAATAATAATAATAAAATGAAAAATAAAAATTTTCCATTCGTTCAAAGAATAAGGAGTTGTATATTTCGGGATAAGTACTATTGAGAGAATATATTTAATTTGCTTGTCATTGAAGTCTGATGTGACACAATATTGAATTATATTTCTTATACAAGTTTAATAGCCACTAATTGAAATGTAAAGGAAATAATTAACTTCACTTTTGTTCTCAATGTATTAATCGAGTGAAGCAAATGTTACGCAACAGCTCGAAAGCTAATAAATTCTCAGAAAGTTTGTCGAGATTTGATGATAAAATATAAAGACTAAAAGTCCAGTTACTATGGGATGGAATTCTCATTTATTTGTATGTTTTGTCAAATAATGTTACGCACGGCTTCTCACGTACTGTAAGTGCACACTTAATACTCGAATGAGCGACAAAGAACTGCTTAAAACCAGTCTTAACTGTCTGCCATCAAACAATCATTTACATATGACTCAAATAATTTGATAATTAATCATAAAATTCAAAATATAACTCGAATATAAATTTGGTTTCTTTCAATTAATTTTGGTCTTTTCAATTTTGACAAAAGTTACAACTTTTAGAAAATTTCTTTTCAATTTCTTTTCTCAGATATCATCAACAAAGAAGTGAAGTTTTTTTTATGAATTTTTTTATCTCTTTTCCTTTTGAGTAGAATTTGTAAATTGAATTGAATGCAGATATAATCGTAAAGATTTCCACTGATTTTTCTGATCGTTAAAACCATTTAAATGAAATATTTCTGATATTTATATATTTAGTTTATAATACAATTTTAAAATATTATATTAAGTTTGAATTAATTATTTTTTGGGAAATTTATTTCAATGAATAAGATTTTAATTTAGATTTTTTCATGAAATGAATTCCGTCAATATCTAATGTGTTGATGAGTTTTAGAAATAAATATTTTGATATTTCATTGCATTGATATTTAACAGATATTCATTGATTATTTTTATATCAATACTACTTTATTTTAATATATAAATCGAAAACATCAATACTTATTCTGTATTGTAAGTCATCAAACAGTCTAATTAATTACTGATAAGAAATTATAGAATTAATCAAAAATATAAATTAAAATTTATGATAAAGTCATGTTTTATAAACTTTTCATAATTCAAGTTTCGACAAAGTTTTAAGCCTTTATCCCAGAGAGCTCTGCTCTAACAATTTATCTTTACTCTAAAACTCTCAAGATATTGCTTTTTATTATCTATTTCTTCACATTTGTTGATATTATTACGCAATCCGTTTTCGATTAAAAATAAAATATAAAAATTATAATTTCATTTATAGATCAGAATAATAATATGAAATATTATTTTTAAGGTTTAAACTTCATTATATTATTGATTTATATGATTTCCAACAATTCCATGATAATTATTATGGTATTATTGAAAATCGAATTGAA
>JAQIWZ010001608.1:0-11334 GCA_034697245.1 Malaconothrus monodactylus
CGAGTCTATAGACTGTCAGACAAACAAACAAACATACTTTTTAATGTTATAATATAGATAATTATTCTTATTATAAGAAAGTAATATAATATGAATCGATGCAATCATTGAATTGTTGGATTTTCTATAATTAGAATATAATTTATAACTTTGATTAATAATTTTTCTATTCTAATAATTAGAGACAATGAATCATTCGATGCAGTTTATGATCATCTTATTGGTGATCATAATAAACGAAACAAAACAAAATGAAGACTTGATTGAATGCGATTCTGATTGCGATACAGATCTTGAATTGACAAAACAATGCGCACAACTTTGGCTTCAAAAAAGAGAAGCTTTGGACACATTGAGAATGTCAAACAGATTTGGCAAAAGACAAACCGAAACACTGAGAATGTCGAATAGATTCGGTAAAAAGAGTGGAAACGCCGAAACTTTAAGAGTTTCCAATCGTTTCGGTTAAAGATAACGCTAAGATTCACGAATATATTGAATAATTGAACTTTAAAAATATAAATATCTCCTAATGTTATATTAGATAATAATTTGTTCGATTAGATAATTGAATTTGTTTTAAAATTATAAAAATAGACTGTATATCACAGAGTAAATAAAATTTTAAATATCTAATAGATTTAGTATTTTAAAGATTTGAAATAAAAGTATTGTGCAATAATTTTGTCTCATTTATTTATATATCTTTTATTCTTTTTCCTATTAATTTTCGAGAAATGTGTAGATTGTTTGCATTCAAATGGAATTTATTAAGAATTCAAATAAACGCAGACCAATATTTAAGTGGAAACATTTGGAACATTAAACTTTGATTATTTTTTCTATCGCTATTAAAGATTTTGAATAGAAGACAATCAATGTTCTCAAAGGATATTCATTTGTCAAATTATCTATTCATTACATTTCCATTTAACTAATATCTCAATATTTGATATCCTAATGTTGTTCTTATTTAGAATTCTGTCAATTTATTGATTGGTAATGAGATATTTTTCACATGTGATAATTCTATATTATTGTTAATCGAAAAATTATTGAATTTCATCTCTTGAAGGAAAAAATCAGTAAACAATTTTCGAATGCAAGTTCTCTTTTCTCATTTATTTAGATACCTGTGTTTAACTACAAATAATAAGTCATATCGTATTTTGAGTTAAAAGCAAAAGTGAGAATAAAAATTTTTGAGTTTTATTGCTGATCCTTCACAATCTTTGTTATACTTTAATATTTGAACACTATTGTGTAAGAGCAGCATATTTTGCTCAACAATTTATTCTTGTGATTCTATGAATTATTAAGTTATATGTAACATACCTATTATATTTTCGTTATTGGATATCAATATTGAATAATTCATGTTTTGTAATCTTTACCACAATAATAATGTTGTATAATTTTTTAAGCAAGAATTAAGGAAATGGTTGAGCGTAATGAAAAAGTAAAATACTCTTTAAAGGTTTGCATTCAATCAATTATTCTGTGATATTTTGAGGAAAATACAAGTATTTATATTGTTCTATTCAAGTGCTCGCTTTAAAATATTCATTAACTAAGGCTGAACCAAAGTATTGCTCAAAATTCATTTTCCGTTCATATGGTTTCATTAAGCATAAAGAACTCATGTCACAAATCTCATCAAGGAATTCTATTAATATCTTCAAAGGAAGAACATTTAGGATCGCAGCCAATCCGGTATAAATTTTAAAGTTTAAACTTTTGAATTCTAGTTCACTTTTTTATTCAAATAATCAATTTTTGAAATATTCTGTCAAAAACTAGTCACGTCCTTATATTTATTGGAACACTACTACAGGTACCAGTGATGGAATAGAATACGGAATAATTCAAACGATTTCACATTATTATGATTTTAAATATAACGTAACTTCTTGTAATTACGAATGGGGTCTTAAGTTACCAAACGGTACGTGGACTGGAATTATTGGTAAACTTGTAACAAATGAGTCCGATATAGGAGTTTCTGGAATAACTTTGACTGGCGATAGACTGGAAGCGGTAGACTTTTCGATTCCTTTCATGTTTTCGCCCATAACTTTCATCACAGCATCACTTAGTTCTCAATACTCTAAGTCATCAGTTATCGATGCTTTTCATTCACTCGTTTGGCTTTCGATTATATTTTCATATATTTCAATCGGATTAATATCAAAAATAATTTCCAAACGGTATGATTAAAAAATATTTAAATTAGTTTTCCTATACTAACGCGTGTTTAACACATCAAATAAGATATTCTTCAGAATTTAATAATTTCTGGAATCCAACTTATATATTATTAAGTCAGGGATTACCCAAAAGAATACCAGAAATTGATTCACTTCGAGTTTTATATTCTTCATGGATTTTATCAGTATTAGTGATGAGTACCGGATATGCAGCCAGTCTTACAATGTTTATGGCTATACCTAAAAAAGACTCAATTGATTCAATAGAAAGGTTAGCGATAGCACAAAAATCTGGAAACATGAAAGTGATCGGTGAAAAAGGATCTATTTATATGAACATAATTAAGGTTAGATTTAAATCACCATTTCTTTTGATAGCATTTTTCTATTATTTTTCAAATAATAATCAATCATTTAAAGAATTCAAAAGCAGATGTTTATAGCGGAATCGGCACTAAAATGTTTTCGGTTTCGACTCCAGTAGAAGCCATGAAACTTGTCAGAGAAGATAATTATGCTTACGTTGAATCGAGAGATTCTCTACTTATTGAGATCGAGAAATCTCCTCTCAATACTTATTATTTGCCGCCAACTTCTGAAGAATCTACATTTTTTCTCGATTACATCGCTATTGCTTTCAGTAAAAAATTCAATGGAATTCAATATTTCAATGGAATGTGAGAAATATTTTCATAAATTTCTAAATTATTATAAAAGTCAATATTTGTTTAGTATAAGACTCTTAATGGAAAGCGGAATTCTTCTACATTGGAAAAAGGAATCCGTTTCAGCAGAAGTTAAAAAATTCAAAGAGAAAGAACAGAAGACAAATCAAAACATTCACAGTGAAAAGGAAGAAGAAATAAGTTCTGGAATAACTGATTTCAATGTTTCAATATATCAATTGCAAAGTGCTTTCTATTTGAATATAAGCGGAATTTTGATTTCAATCACTCTTTTTATTTGGGAGATTCTCAGCGTTTCTATTAAATATAAACACTCCACCAAAAACCATATTTTTTGTTAAATTAGTAATCATTTCAAAGTCAAAACTATTCATGTAATATTTGATGGATTAAAGAAATAAAACTTAATTGAATCATATATTTTATGGTTGAATTCATTGTCCAAAACTTTTTTTGAAAACTTTTTTTTCATTCATTTTTTATTTAATCATAATAAAAATTATTTGAAAATAATTAATGAATAAAAAGATAGCTTAATATCAATGCATTAGTTTATAATTAATCTCTAATTTTGTCTTCAATCAAATCTATATTAAATGAATTGAGAAAAATAAATAAATAAATTTCATGATTCAAAAAGTTTTTAGACTAAAAGTAAGTGTATATTCAATGAGAAGGATATTGAGTAAAAAAATATTTCTAAAGGTTTCTCATTTTAATAAAGTCTATAATTAAGTCAATCATTAAATTTAAAGCAATTTTGGCTATAATTGTGATTCAATGAAAATTTAATTAAATGCAAAAGCAATCAATTAATAGAAATGAGACATAAACTGAATAGAAAGTGAAATGTTAGGTAAGGGTCGCATTCATTGCTCTCAACACTCATTACGTAATTATTGGACGAATGAGTTATTTGTTTGTAATGTTTTTGTTTTGTTTTATTTGTAAATAAATATTAAATAAATTATGAATTAATAATAAATAACAATTAAGTTATATTAACATTAATTATTTGTAAGTTTTAATTGTTATTAATATTTATTAATCATTTAATGACATATTTTTTCATAATTTGAGTTATAATTGAAAACATTAATCAATTTGTTATTTTTCATTGAGTTTATTATTTAAACAAAAACCAATAGTTTTTGGTTTTAGTTTATAATAAACTATTATTGAATGCATTTAAAACTCAAAATATTTTATTCAATTAATTATTAATTCATTTGTTTAATAATCGATTGTTTTTTAAGGAAAATATATCAACAAAAATATTAAATGAAAAAAAGACAAAAAACTCAATTTCAAAAAAGAGGACTCAATGAAAGTCAATAATAATTAGTGAAGCCATGAATGAAAACGAAAACAAAACAAATTATTTAATAAATGGAAGTTATGACAGATTTGGCGACAAATATCTTCGTTGGTCTCAAGACTTCCATCACTTAATCGATGACATCGAAGGCGTGAAACTGTTCAAAAACTATCTGAATAGCGAAGGCTTTGGAGACTTACTTGACTTTTGGTTCGCTTGTGAGGGACTCAAGAAGACTGACGACAAAGAAATGATCAAAAAACTAATTAATGTTATTTTCAAAAAGTTTATTATGAAATCACAAGCGATTCAATTGACAGATAGAGTGAAGACTAAACTAATGAACACTAAATATAGCGCCGATTCTAATAAAAAGTTTGACAAAAATATTTTCGATGAGGCGCAGAATGAAGTCGAAGAGCAGATGAAAAGTTCAATTTATGAAAACTTTTTGAGATCAGAAATATATTTAAGTTATATGCAGTCAACTCATAACCAGTGTTTGGGCGCCACTGCTGTTCAGGATTGCTCTCAAGACTCACTTCTCGTGAACAATAATTTGACAGAAATTGAGTCAACACTCGATAACTATAATAATAGAAACCAATACTACGACGTATTGCCAACACTTCATGAAGACTCTGAACTCCAGACTTCATATCAAACCACAAACACTAATAGCAATACAAATATTAGATCTCATTCACAAAAAAGAACGCAAACCTTTTCCAACAATGAAAGCCATTCTATTATGCCTTCGAAGTCACCGAATCTAGTGATCAAAAATTTAAATCTATTAAATCCTAAATCGACGGCCAATTCATCGTCTCGTTTGACAACAGAATCACATCCATTATCACCAAATAATAACACTTTATATCCGGCATATCAGTCATATTTCAGGTCGAAAGCAATGGCAAATCCGCCCAATCCTTATCACGTAAAGTACGCGACAATACTTCCGACATCGGCTCAAGACAGCGAATTGCAGTCAATATCCTCTCATTCGACTAATGAGTCGATGTCTTGTGTCGGCGGTAATGATAACGATAGCGGATTCAATAGTGGTCTCTATTCATTGCCGCATACGAAGAAACAGATGCAACACATGAACCTTGCGATCAAACAAAACGCCAAAATTAATTCAACAAATAATACAATTACTTCAGTCACTGATTTCATGCCATTAATACATCCGCGACCTATCAAACCATTGCCGCCTTCAGCCTATGACGCCTCAAATCCCGATAAATTTGCATCGATTTTGATCGAAAAATTAGATAAAATCAAAAGACAACAAGACTCGGAAATTGGAATTTGCAAAAAATTGGCGGAAGCGTTACAGGAATGCGCTGAAACTGCTTCTAATAATAATAAATCAGTTAATAGTAGTTCTAATACTCGTCATTCGTCTTCAGCGATAGATAATAGCAATAGTAAACCAAAACAGACTCTAAAAGATGTTTTTATTAGAGAAAAGTTTGATTTTATGCCGTCTGAAGAAAGCGATCAATCGATTATTGATAAACATTTCGCTCAAGTTTTTAATGAGACCCCAAACGAAACGCCAACAGATATTCAGCAGTCAATCCCTGGATTTGTTTCTCCGCCAAAACATAATCATAGACTCTATTACGACGGTTCAAAAGCACCAAATATTTGTGTCGCGACCGCCACTAATAATAGTAATAACAATCCTTCAAATGATTCGTCTCTAATAACAGTTACAGTAAAATATTCGACGGAATCGTTCCCTTATAAGTTGAACCTAACGGGTCCGAACATAACGTTCCGTAAATTTAAACAACACATACCCGCAAAACGAGGCAATTGGCAGTACTATTTCAAACGTAAATGTAATGATGACGAACGCAATGATTACACTTCTGCTTTCGTTTATGAGAAGATTTCTGACGATAACGACCTCTTACCACAAATTGAAGGCAAAATATTTGCCATAATTGAATCAAATTAACTGTTTTTAATAGTTTTTTTTTCTATTCAATTTGAACTCTATTTCGACTGTTTTTTATTATACATAGAATTATTTTTTAATTGTTTTTTTTCGACATCTCTCTCTCTCTCTCTCTCTCGTGGCCTTTAATACAGCTATAATTAAATAACTCGACAGTTGGAATGCAAATATTTTATTAATTGAGTAAATCTACTGTTTGTGCCTTTATATTAGATGATAATTAAATTAATTTAATTCGCTATTCAAACGAGAAGTTTAATCAAACAAAAAATGTGTTTAGATTTTAATTAATTAATTAATTATTGCCAATAAATTAGTTAATGATAATAATAATAATAATAATAATATTTTGGTTATAATTGTTTCAATACTTCAATTTCTACCTCAACACGAATTTAATTCGAAATGTCCTTTAAATTAATCGATTTCTGTTTTGTTTCTTTATCTCTACAAAAAACAATTGAATATAAGTCTCTTTTGTTTCTATTATCACATCATTTGAGTTGATGTTTAACTGATATATCGTTTGTACGTCTTTTATACTTATTGTTTACTGAAGAATATGATTAAAAAGGAAACGAAAAGTTAATGTTTATATCTTTATGTTTTATTTTTGACAAAATTGAAGTTATAGTTTGTTATTCTATTCAAACACTCTTTGAATGCAATTTTTAAATTAAAAGTTAGCCGTAGTTTAAATCTCTTTCATTAGTTTTGGAAGAAATGCAAAATAGAAGAGATTTGAGCCTTAAGTTCACAAAATTGAGTTTTGCATTCATTTACTCAAAAGTTATCATAAATTTAAGCGAATAATTAATTAGTAATTAACTAAATATTTAAATGTCAGAAATTTTCATTTAGAAACTTTAATTAAATTATACCAATACTAAACCATCAAATTTTGGTTATAAATTATAACTTTTATTCGACTCGAAAGACTTGAATCAAAAATTTTGTGTAACTCTTAGTATTATTAAACATAAAATTAAATTAAAGTGAATATTGATTTTTCAAATGTAAATATCAATTATGATTTAATAAGAGATAATTTGCTTCACTAACGATTATCTAACAAAACCTATCAATAAATAGTTATTTTTTGCATTTCATTCCCAAAATAAAGATTAGTTTCAATATTTAAGTTATTAATTCGTCTGTCATATTATTTAAATTAGTTGTGTCCCGAATAATGATTTATTGTTTGTGACAATATTTACGTCTAATTTGTGATTCCATAAGAGTTCATGAACTCACTCAAGTTCTCGATATTGGATAAGAATTTGTCTTTGACCTAATAATTACAATCATCACAACTTATTTATAGACCAATTTAAGATTTTATTTGAAAACTGCATATCTTTGAGGCAAAATGCTGTGCATAAGAGAATTTTGTCTCCAAGTTTAGAGGCTTTTATGTCCTAAGTTTATAACAGACCCCATAGGGATAGGATTAATACAACTTATGATAAGAAATATTTTACATCACTTAAAATATCATTCAAATACTTTTTTAAAGTTTTATTTTCCTTTAAAACAAAAATCAAATTTCAAGTTTTTGGATTTTTTTTCTTCATTAAAATAGAGATTTTTTACAAAAATTGAAAGATATTTTATTCACAAAATATACAATTAATTTCTAATTGAAAGTAAGATTTTCACAACAACTTTCGTTGCATAAGAAAGAATTGCTGCAAACATTTTCATTTTTTTGCAAATACATCTTTTCAAAGACTCTCATTTTCAAATATCGATGACGTTAAAAAAAATTCTATAAAAAGACTTTAAAAATATAGCTGCAGGGCTGACGCCAACCTAAAACTCAAGAATTGTAAGGCCAGCACAATGATCACTCGCAATGACCACTCGGCCACTAAATCGATTGATAAGACAAGTTTCAAACACTTAACTCAATAAACATAAGTTTGTCTTACTTTTGATAAGACTGTAAATAATCAAAATGAAGTCTCAAAAGTTCCCTAAACATAGCCTAAAGGGTTTTAACTAAAGGGTCAGTTGCAGACCATTAGGGAATACTATGATTCCAGTGTCACAAATACAGAAAGGCGTTCGTGTTTTGGTAGTTTTATACTTTTTGACTAAATTTTGTTATGCATAGCATTATTTGCCCGACAATTGCATTTTGCAAAATAAAACCTAAAATTAGTAATAAGTTGTGTATATATCACGTAATATTTATGACTTAATCTTTAATTTGTGATTTTGAGCACAAACTTTGAATATACTGATTGAATGCCCAAATTTATTGCAAACTTTGCAAAAGGGATTTATAAATGTTTCAAAGTTTTAGTCTTAATAAATGGAATCACATCCAAATACTTGAGTCACTTAATGCATTCGGGAAAACCTTTTCAATTTTAGGTGAGAATAAAAAGGCTTCAAATGATTTTATTTACTTTATAAGTTTGCAGTGTATGATTTTCACATATTTGATCCAGATAACAATTATTATTAGGTATTACTCAACTGCAAACTTATAAAGTAAATAAAATCAATTCAAGCCTTTTTATTTCAGCCTAAAATTGAAAAGGTTTTCCCGAATGCATTAAGTGACGAACTTGTATTAGAATTTTTGACATTTTAGTTCAATTTCTTTTATCTTTCTATAACATAATTATCAGATTTGATTAAAGTTAATCCATTTAACGCGTAGCAAAACATTTAAAAACATTTAAATGAATGCAAGATTGACTCAAAAAAAGTAAAGAAAGTGTATCACATTATCTAACTATATGTTTGTTTGCCTTAATCTTAAAGATTAAGTTTTTTGAAGAAAAATGATTCCATTTTTTTGTGAAGTTGCGTAAAATCAGATTTATCTACAATGACACCAATTTTCGTATTTCTTATGCCCGATAAACAACATTGTATTTTCTTGAGCTCATACGTAGTCTCACAAATCAAATGATAGATCGATTAAAGATTTAATTTGACTCAATGGACATGTTTTTATTGATGATTGAGATAAAGGTATTAAGAAAGAAATGCAAATAATTGAGATTGAGCTCAAATAAGCATTAATTTTGAATTTGTCAACCAATCATTTTCCTAAATATTAAATATTAAAAACTAGATCCAAACCACAAGACTTCTTTGAAAGTCAATCAAAATAAGTCACGCGCTACAGGTGTTATCAGTCTTTAGCTAATCCTTAATTATGAGTAATTGATTTTCTTCGTCAATATTAAACTTATTTTGTGCAAAAGGTCAAAATTCCTTTTCAACCCCTTTTCTCATTTAAAATTATGATTTATTTTCAAATGAGTCGAGAAAAAAAATTACGGACAAACTATACGAAGAAATTGACTATAAAATTGTGAAATTGAGTTGAGTTAATGTTAAAAAATTTTTAACAACTTATTCGTTTTAGAATTCGTTCAAATATTAAAGCGAAGCAGTATTTTTGCAAATTTTATTTTAAATTTGACGGACAATATCATTAGATATCTGATTGAATCACTTATTCTTATTTATCATTCAAATGTGTCATATTTTCAATGAATAGATGATTTGTTTTACCTCAAAAGTAAAATTTCAGTCCAATAAGCTTTATATTGATTGTTGCTTACTTTTAGTGAACATATTTTCTCACATTCTCCTTACGAAAGTCACGAATTAAGCTATTATTTGAAGATTTGACGGCAAGAATCTCAAAGAATTATTTAATCAAATACTTTCCTCGAGTCAATCACTTCAAATCTGTTAAAATTGTTTGAAAAGAGGCATAAGAAGAATGGGTAGAAATAATGGTAATGTTTGGTAGAAAAGAGTACTTCAAACACAATCAGCTGAAAACTTGTCAGTTTTTTTGAGAAAAATACTTCAAATTGAATTTGATGTAAAATAAAATTTTTTTAAAATTTGAATGCAAATCCTTTTGGTCTTGATATAAGTTTGAAAATCTCTGCACCCGTTCGTGAAACCTTTTGAATCCAACTTATTTGAATGAGTCATCATTTAGTCATAATCTATAAGATAATAAATACATTTGTCAAATAATTGTTATATTTAGTTCCACTCCTTTTGTTTTTCATTAATTTCAAAGTTTAGTCAATCGAGCGGTAAAAATAAGCTACTTATAAATAATGAGCGATTGACAAAAAACTACACTTAAATAACTGATGTTATGGTAATATTGAGCTAATTTTCCATTTCTTACGAATTCTGCTAAATATTTGCGTTAAACAATTGAATGACACGATAAATCTGTTGGTATTTATATATTTTAGTGACTAAAACATATTTAAGACATGATTATATAAATTTGCTTAACTGGAGTAAAAAGATATTCTATAATTGGCAATTGTGTTTTATCTACTAATGTATGTGTTTAACATGAGAAAAATGAGAATTCATTGACTTATCTAAATTCAAAAATAATATCAAAATTGATTTGAGAGCAAATTTTATTTGAGTTTATATTATGAAAAGTTAATCAAAATTTAAGATTCAAATAAAGTGTAATCATTAAAACTACACTTCAGTTGCAGATTTACGATTGCAAAATCTATTTCAATTAATTAGAGCGATTTCTAATTTAACCTTCAACTAATCAGAAATTTTAATTTCAGGGGCGAACTAGTGTTACGGTCATTATTCATATGATAGAGAATTAACTCGAATGGAATATATAATTATTACCAAAAATGATGTTATTTTGAAAATAGTATCAACTGCAAAAAAAATCAGAGAATCAAAGAATTCAACAAAGAATAGATATTGAAATTCATACAAGTATAATAAGTATATCGTAAAAAATTTTATTACAATCATTTTATTGGATTTTACAATTAATCAAAGAATTATTTTCATAATAGCGTAAACCTCTGATAATGAAAATTAGTAGTTTTACCAAAAAAACACTGTTTGCAAAAATATTCAAAAATTAAATTTAAAACTTAGTAAATATAAGTTATTAATCAAAATTTTATCTGACATTAATTAAATAACAATTAATTTTTTAGATTGAATTTATCAGCATTCTTATAAAAAACCACAAATTTTTGGTTTAGCCTCTCGTTACACATTTAATATTGATATGTTGTTGGAAAATATATGTGAAGCAATTATTTCAAACATAGCCCGGATATCTTTAAGCTAATTGTTAAGATCTCTACTTAGCGCAAATCA
>JAQIWZ010001609.1:0-11333 GCA_034697245.1 Malaconothrus monodactylus
AAGTTTCCACACATTAATTGTGAAGAATTTATTAACGGAGACGCAGAAGATATGAATCAAATAGAAGACGAATCGATAGATGTCGTGGTCGCGACTTATCTATTATGTAGTGTTGAAGATAGAGATAAAGTATTGAAAGAAATTAAACGAGTCCTTAAAAAGGTAAAAATTTCAACATCAGGATCATTAATGGCTGTTCAGTAGGTCAGTGTTAGACATAGAGTTTAGAGTAAAAAATAACATTTTTTAACGAACAAGGTTTGAAAGACTTATCTGTAATTAATTAATAGAAAAAGTTTTGATTTTTCAAAAATTTCAAATACTGCCCGAGATTTTGAACTTAGTTCGAGATCTGGTCCATAACGTGAAAACAGGTGACCAGCACTGCATCAATTCCTGTATTAAATCAACTAAATTGATAGCTATAAAAAACTTTTTTAATAGAAAAAATATGAATTCGAAAAATGTTTAAAACTTGCATTAAAAAAATTTTCTAAGAATATTTTTGACGCAAAAACTTGTGACCAGCACTACATCAACTCTTGTATTAAATCAACTAAATTGATAGCTAATTAAAAATATTTTTTAAAAATAGAAAAACAATGAATTCGGAAAATATGTTCAAAACTTGAATTAAAAAAAATCTTTTTAAGAATATTTTTCGTTTATTCCTTTTGATAAGTCTATGATTAAAAATTAATTGATCTAATCCTTCATAGGGTGGGACCTATTTCTTTATGGAACACATCGGGTATCCGTTCATAAGCATTAAGAATGTATTGCTTTTTGCAATTCAAGTCTTAATACAGCCCGTCTGGTATCCGATCTCAGGCAGCTGTGTCTTATATCGACAGACCTGGACTCATATCGAAAGAGCTGGATTCGAATCACTTGACTTGCATTTTGAATATCCAAAAGAAATGCATTTTATTGTCAAAGCGACTGTTTGGGGAAACGCAACAACTCATAAAACTGTTGATCATTAAATTGATAACTAATTCTTGAATTAGTTTTAAGTCTTATATCATTTTTACGATATTATTGTCAGTTATCTATAGTTCAAACAATGTGCGAATAATTCTCTTCTGAAAAATGTCTGATTTTTAAGAAATAAAAGCTTTTTATTTTTTACACGCATTCAAAATGAGAGAATATTTCAAATTTTTAAAACTTGAAAAGTAATTAAAATTTTTGAGAAAATATTAATTTAATTAAAGATAATTAAAGAATAACTTGATATACAGAATATTCTATTGAGTTAAATAATTGAGGTTAAAGTTTTAGGAAAAATTAAATTTTTTGTTCATTAACTAATGAATTATTTGATGAAAGTATTAATATTATGACGGTTATAGAAATCATTTAACAGTTTATGCATTCAAAAGAGTCGAAGATTTCACTATTTCCTTTATTAATAGTTTGAATCAAACTTATTTCAAAGTTATCTATTTTTCGCGTGATTTAAAATTATTTAATGAATATTTAATTGTTTTCTTATGCAATATTTAAACACTTTCTTAAGTCCGTTTTTCATTCACTTAAACTTTGATTTTATTTGAAGTCTTAATAGATTTAGAGAAAGTTTGATTTTTTGATTGTAAAAAATTTTTTTATTAAAAACTATTTTAAGTTTTCAAATAATACTCAAAAAATTTGAATTCTATATCCATTCACTTAAAGTTCTCTTAATTTTTAAGTAATTTTTTACAACTTTTTCTTGAAAAAAAAATTCATTTGATTTTTAAACTCGAACTAAAGGACAAAATGTTTATCAACAAATTAATGATATTCTTAACGATAAATATTTTGCTATCATTCGTCAAATCCGAAGAATGTTTGTGTAAAAATGGTCGAAGAGGCGAAGTCTGTGGCGCAGATTTGAATGAATTGAATAACAACACAGTTTGCGAAAAACATTATTATTTTTGCAGTAATTCAAACGCTAACAATAAAGCCATTTTGTTGAAGAAGTGCGACGTCGGAAAAGAATGCGATAAAAGAAATTGGGCTTTTAGTATGTCATCAATTAATTGAATTCATTATTTTTTAGGAATAAATAATTTTTTCATTGATTTCAAAGAAAACCTTTTTTTCTCTCTTTATCAATTTCTCTGACTTAAAAAAATACAACAAATAATAGTTATTATGGAAATAAATTTTTATTTTACTATAATTTACTATTGAGTCAAATGAGAAAATTTTCTCTAACTCTACTTACAGTTCAGCGAAAAAAATTTGAATAACAGTTAAAAAAAATTTCTATAATTTAAATGAAGCTTAAAATCGATTATAAAAATTTGAAATTTATTTATCTCTCTTAATTTTTTTAACTTAAAAGCTGAATTTTTGTATTCAAAGCAAAAATATTTTTCAATTCTTTGAAAAGAGAGGATATTTTTTAAAACTCTTAAAACTTTTTTCAATTCAAAGGAAAGGCATGTTTAAGAGTACTTGAATGCGAATGTCCGAGAGAATTAAAACGCGGACAACGCTATTGTGGCGATCTATTGATAGGCCGCGACTGTTCTCCTGATATTGTCTACTCGTGTCCATACCTCAGAATCTTTACGCCTGGAGTAATAGACGCCTGTCCTAACGGATGTGCAAACGGAACGTGTATTCAATTGAAAACAGATTCATTGGAATAATCAGCTGTGGGCAGAGGGGGCTCTGGCCAACCAGACATTTTAGACAAATTAAGTGTAGATTTGTTGGCGTTTAGATTTTTAAAAAAATTTTTACTATTTTTCCTCTAAATTTAAAATATTCTGTCTAAGAATCTGAGATAAAAATCATTACCCGAAAGGTTGTGTTAATCAAAACCATAAAACTTAGATTTCATAAAACTTTTTTGACAGAATTTTTTTCACTGACTTTTTACAAGTCTTTAATACTATTGTGCAATAATTTCGATGAATTAATAACTCAATTATGGTTTTTTCCATTCTAAAAAATAATTTGAAGATAAGTTTTTATTGTTTAATTATATCATTGGTTTTAGTTTTCAAGGTTTTTAAATTAATTTTCCAGTTGAATGCTTTTCATTAAATTATCAATTGTTTGTATATAAAACATATTATGTTTTATTACCATTTTTATTGCTTAAATTGTTTGTCAACTTAAATTCATTTTCATAATAAAGTCATTTTAATGATAATAAACTAATTTGGAGACAAATGAATGCAATTAAATATTGAATACATAAAAGAAATTCAATCATCAAAACGATCAAACCATAAAAATGAAGTGAAAAGTTTCTTAAACACTAATTTTGAATCAATTATAGACTCTTTTATCAAAACTTCTCTTTGGTTCAATAATTTTGAAGCAAATAAAAAAATTTAATTTTCCTCAAATTATTGTTTTTCGCCAAAAGTTTTCTTTATTTCGATTTGATTTATAAATAAATGTTTGTGTAAAAAAAGTATATCATTAAAGAAGGTTTGAGTTAATATTTTTGTTTATAAAAACTCATTATGAATGCAATAAAAAACGCAAGAAATAATATAAGGAATGTCAGGAAATTGTTCATAAAATTCAAGTTCAATTCACTCATTAGAAGTTTAGCTCTTTTTTTATATATAGCTCTTTTGTTGAGATTCATTGAAGTTCAAAACCACAGCTAAACATATGAATGAATGTTAAAGTATTTTGTCATTCATGAAAAAATAAATACAAGTTTTAGTTTTTAAAACTAGAGTAACTTTTTTGTCAATTACAGAAAAAATGATTTAAATTATTTTAGTCTTCAATTCATTTTAATATCAGATTTTAAAATTTTGTAATTTTTCTGGTTCTCAGTATTTTGAATGAGTTTTAGATTTATTTTTATTGAGCGAAAAAAAAGTTTTATTCAATAATAGCCAAAGTTTTTCCACTAAAAATAACTAATTATTTCTTATTTGAAAAAAATCATTGATTTATTTCAACAATTAAAATAAAAATAGATCAAAGTCTTGAAAATTTTTTTTATCTAAAATCTTATCTAAAAAAATTTTGAAAGTTCAAGTCCTTCATTGTCTCACGCGCTAAAAAATTTAAAAAGTTTTATGTCTTTTAAATGTTAAATAGATATTAAAATAGATAAAAATATGATAAACAATAATTATCTATAAGTTTAGACATTTATCTTAATGGAAATCAAATAAAATATAACTACAACTCATTCAGGTTCTAAATTGACTAATTACAAACTTATCACAAGATAAAAAAGTTTACGTTATAGTTGAGTAACTTTTTTTTCAAAAAAACTTACTTCAGGCCTAAACTCAAACAAAACTTTCACTTAAATTACTTATAGCTTCCGCAGTATATTTCAGTCACAGTAGGGTCACAAAAAAGATTGTCGACCTTCTAATTAATATCTATTATTAAAAATTATTTAAGTCCTTAAGAAAAATTTTTTTTCTCTTAAAAAACAATACCGGATATGAATTATTCACTATTTAATACTATATTTATATATAATATAGTGAGAGATCTCTTAAGCTTAAACTCAATTTTAATTTTTAAAGCTATTAATTTGAAATTTTTTGAAGGACTTTATACTTCTATAGTAAATGATTTCTAAAGTATATCTTTTTCAAAGCAATCTTTTTATTTTTGTAAAAAAAGTGATATTGAAGTTTAGTTTAACGGAAATAGTTCTCTAATTATTGACAAAAAAGTTTTTTCGATATAAAATGCATTAAACTATCAAATAATTTGTCATTTCTTTGTTTAAACTTTTTTGAGTCGAATTTAGTTATTGTGAGAAAGTTTTTATTTGAAATAAAACCAAATGGATTATAGACTGGTATGAAATAAGTTTCAAAAAAGTTTATTGTTTTTTTGTTTCAAAAGAGTTTTTAGGAAAAATAGTTTAAGTGAACAAAAGATTCATTTAGAAATCTGATTAATTGAAATTTTTTTTTGTTTACACAAAGTTTTTAGTTCTAAGTCTATTATTCTCAGTGGCCATAACTTCTTCGCGCGCAGAAGATAATGAAATCGAATCTGATTTAGAAACAGATGCTTCGGAAGAATCACAGGTTGAGTCTGATTTAGAAGTAGCCGAAACGGGTGGGGCCGGTAAAGGTGCGGCCGCTGCGGCTGTGGGCAAAGCTGGCAAAAAGGCTGGTTTTGCTGCTGGTTTCAAAGCTGGTGCTAAGGGAGCCGCTGGTTTTAAAGCTGGAGCTTTTGGCAAAAAAGCAGCTGCGGCCGGAGGTGCGGCTGCAGCCGCTGGTGGCAAAGCTGGAAAGGCTGCAAAGGTTTGAATGGATTTTTAATCTTCATCCGAAGAATTAGCGTTTAAATGATAGGATTAATAGAATAGTATTTAACAGACTTTCAAGGTTTTAAGATTTTGTTGAATTGATTCAGTGAAAAACCACTTAAATTATAGCTTTACCAGTATTACACTTAACGGATTCTTTAAATTGAAGCTTTTTAACAATAATTTCATTAATTTATTGATTTAAGGGATTCTTCGCTGCGGGTAAAAAGGGGGCAAAATTCGGTAAAGCAGGAAAATGGGGCAAAAAATTTGGTGCCGGTTATAACAAGGCTTTCGGAAAAATAGCGTAAGTATTCATAAATTCAAAAAAATTTACTAAAAGTCAATTCTTTTATACTCAATATTCATTACTTCATTTTCGAAAAATTGAAGTACCTTCAAAACAGCTCAAGGCTTCAAATTCGGTAAAGCTGGTGGTGCTTTCGCTGCTGGTGGAGCCGCCGGGGCTGCTGGTAAAAAAGGAGGTTGGGCTGCAGCTGCCGCTGCTGCTGGAGCTAAAGCAGGTATTTATCGTCCATTATTTCATTCGACTTTTTCTTGAAATTATTTTTTTTTTGTAAATTTTCTCTATTTTCAATTCAAAGGCAAAGCCGGTGGAGCTAAAGGAGCCGCAGCTGCCGCTGCAGCGGCTGCTGGAAAGAAAGGTTTCGCTGGA
Source organism: Malaconothrus monodactylus (assembly GCA_034697245.1). Lineage (NCBI taxonomy): Eukaryota > Metazoa > Arthropoda > Arachnida > Sarcoptiformes > Malaconothridae > Malaconothrus > Malaconothrus monodactylus. The sequence continues at coordinate 5,931 of JAQIWZ010001609.1, forward strand.
GCAAAGGGTGCCTTCAAGAAAGGAGCGGCTGCCGCAGCCGCTGCTGGTGCTAAAGGTGCCAAAGGAGGCGGGGCTGGAATTTTTGGTTAAACAGTTGACCACAGATTTATTTCTTGAAAATTATGATTTTGTAGATAGATCTCTGAATCTTTTGCTCTCAGTACTTATTTTATTTTCCTTAAAGCTCTAAATTTTAAACTCAATTTTAGAATTTTTAAAAAATTAAATTAATTCTCATTTATCTAAATTTTTTAATGCAACTAATAATCAAATGCTTATTCTTCCGCAAAAATAATCGAAAGTCATTGAAATTCATTTTCTTACGAATAAATTTTTCCTCATTTGATAGTTTTTCAAATATAATTTTTTATATTTTTTTAAGTATTTCTGATGAATATTTCTATTTTTTATATGATTTAAAAAATTAATTGAATTTTTCAAAAACCTCTGCTTATTATATGTTTTTCGATAAATCAAAATCAAGATTATTATAAGTTTTCCGATTAGTCAACTTTTTCTTATTCAACATTTTTATGTTAATCAAAATTGTTTTTTAACTATAAACTAATTAAACAAAAATGAATTTCAATACCATTTAGATTATGAATTGCAAACTGTTTTCAAAATAAAACTAACCCTCAATAAATAGCTCATAAGTTTGGTTTTAAAATGAAAATTAAATATGAAATTGTTTTTGAATATTAAACTCTAAATTTTTGTAAATTTTTATAAAATTTGCTGAAATAAAAAATTATTTTGAATCGGAAATTAAATGTTTACAGAATTTTTTCAAACTTTTCGGATTTGAGCAAAAACTTTGCAAACTTTGAAAAAATATTTTCCCTTTAGAAAAATTAGTCTAAGTTTTTACTATAAAGTTTTACTCTAGTTTTTACTATAAACTATTTTATCCAATGGTTTCAGCTCTTATTTAATTGAGTTTATAATTATTATACAATGAGTTGAATAAGAAAATTAAATGATTGGAAGAACTTTTATTCTTACTTCCATAAGAAATTACACAAACATTTCTGTTGTAATAATATTTTATTTTTTCTCAAAATTGTATTAAGTAAGTAATAACTTTCTGAAAAAATAATTTCATCCTTGACTTGAAAATCTTAATCTTCATTAATTGCCTTAAGAAAGATATTAAATGCAAAATTGACTACAAGTCAAACGTGTTGAAAAAATTTCTGATTTTATAAATGCACTGACTATTAGTAATAGATTTTAATTAGAAATCGATATCTAATATGTATCTAAAAATCTATAATTGTTATACTTTATATGATTGGTATTCAATTCAGATTTTTCCACCAAATATTCGTCATTGATATCAATGTCAAAAAGAGGGGATTTCTGTGACTACTGCTTATTATCGAGTCATTTAATTGTAATGATATTTAAGACAAGATTATTATCAACAAATTTTAATTGCTACAAATTTTAGATCCTTTGTATTGAATACTAAATCAGAAAAATGTTTGTCTCCGTTAGTTTTAATTCCCCTTCATTGTCAAAAATTGAAAGTTAGCGTGCATTTAGGCTAATTAATTTTGCTATAGAAAATAGTGCAAAAACATGTCCTTCTTATGCGAAGGATTAGATTTTCTTTAAATTATTTATTAATGGAGATTTAATGATAAGATATGACATTTTGGTGATAATACTTATGTTCAAAGAAATTATTGCCTAACAAATTAATGATGAAAGAAATTAATAATTAAAGAGAAGAAAACGTTCTTACATTTTAGAAGTACTTTTATCATATTTGTGATAAAAAAAACCAAAATTCAACTTTATTTTTGCTTTTGTATTTAGTTTTCAAAAATATCTATATAATGGATTTAAATGAGCTTTAGCTCTAGGCGTGCAATAAAATTTTATTGCATGAATTTTACGAGTCAACAACGCTTTAATTTCTGATTCTATTTTAAGACATCGGAATCATCGAGAACATATTATTATCATTATTTTGATTATCCTTTTATTCATCAGATGACTGTTTTAATAGTTTTAATTACATTACTTGTAAATATCTATTTAAAAAAATTTGATAAATTGCATATTTTTCGCGCCAATATATTAATATTCGATGTATGAAAGTATGTAATTATTGGCAAATTTATAAATTCTTCAAATACAAGCATTAATCAATGTTTATGACGCACTTTGGGAACAACATCGGAAAAATTCCCTGTTCTTCATTTATTTAATTCAAGATCAAATAATTCTTCACTAAAGAAATCTTTCATTTTCTATTTGTTTCATTAAAAGTTTTAAAATTCATTTCATAGAATAGTATCGAGTCTTAAAGGTGTAGAATTTTTGGAATCCATCAGCAAATATGACATAAAATCAATGCAAAAGAATAAGAACAAGAAGGATAAAAGAATAGGAACAAGCATATAATCCAGTTCTAATTTGATGCAGTTAGCAGATTTGAACTAATCTTTTGTAACTTTGAAAAAATTCTCATAACTCGCATTATCATGTCAGTCAAATTTTGAATTCTGTTTTCAAACAAATTAGTAAATTTCTTAATGAGATAAGTACTTAATTACTTCAAATATTATTGGCTTATGAGGAAAATTTTTAAAAGATAGAATCTATACTTAATTGATGTATTTTTCTTTCAAACCCTAAAGCAAAAGAACAGTATTAATAATAAGTAATAATGCAGTTGATAATAACTTGAGGCTAAAATAATTTCAGTTGTTTAACTGTTTTATCATTTATTTAACCTTCATCCTTATTGTAACCTATAATTAAAAATAGAGATCAAACTATATATGAAAGTTGAAAAAATTTCGCTTTCACATTCGACTATTCGAGAAAGAGATAAATAATTTTTATAAAAGTTGTTGTCTTTAACTTTGGAGAACTTTAGAAAACTTTTTTTCTCTTAGATTTTTGTTGTGTTTCAATCATTTTGATGATTGTCTAGTGTGAATCAAATGGAGAAACAAATGGATATTCCAACACTTCTTAATGAAAGTGAAGACATAGTCATAAGTGGAATCAGCGGAAGATTTCCAGAATCTGACACTATTGATGAATTTGCTCAAAATCTATACAATAATGTGGATATGATTACTGAAGATGACCGCCGTTGGCCTACAAGTTAGAAATTATGATTTTTTCCCTACTTTTAGAAAAGTTTTATTCATAAGTCAAACTGATTCCAGTGTTTCTTAAAATTATTTTTCGTGAAAAAACTCTTACTTTTATTTACTTAAAATATTTTAAATTCTTTAAATATTGAGCTTATAGTATGAAAATCATAAAGAAATCAGAATAGTTAGCATTAGTCTAAAAACAAATTAATCGGATTATTACCTAAACTGGAATTTGTATAATCTGATCATTTGATATAATTTAATCATTAGATTTATATGATATGAACCAACGTATGGGTAAATTGAAAGATATCGCTAAATTTGACGGCGCATTCTTTGGTATAATGCCTAAAATTGGGGACACAATTGATCCACACGGAAGAATTCTATTGGAAACTACTTATGAGGCTATTTGTGATGCAGGTATTAATTGATCTAAAAATAGCTATTTCTTCAAATATCAAATTATTTATATATTTATATACGAAGGAATTACTCCTCATACAATTCGCGGCACTAAAACTGGTGTTTATATCGGAAACTCGACATTAGGAATGCCGGACGGAATACCTGAGGAGATACAGAAAGATTTACGCGTCTCACGAGCAGAAGCAGCCCTTTCATTTCCAGGAACTGCGAAATCAATTTATGCGAATAGAGTTTCATTTGTAATGAATTTTAAGGGTCCATCGATGGTAATCGATACGGCTTGTTCTTCAAGTATGGCTGCATTGGATGTCGCCATAACTGATCTACGTTTAGGTAACTCTATTTTAAAAAAATTCTTATTATAATTCTTTCATTATTCATATGATAATAATTTTTTTTTTGAAGTTAAGAATTAATTTTTTAAGAATTTTTTTGTCGTTGAAAATAACGTTGAGATATTTAATAAATCAATATTTTTTCAAAAGGCAAATGCGAACAGGCAATAGTTGGTGGAACTAATATTAATCTACAGCCATTTACTAATCATCTCTATCAGAATTGTCGCTTTAATTCACCCGATGGCATATCTAAAGTATGGGACGAGGAAGCGGAGGGGTTTGTGAGGGGAGAAACTGTTTGCTGTCTTTTTCTACAGAGAAAATCAAAAGCTAAACGCATTTACGCGACTGTTTTACATTCGCAAACAAACATTGACGGCAATAAGAGTAATGGGATGTTTTTTCCTCTCTCCGAATCTCAAAGAGATCTTATGATTCAGACCTATGAAGAAGCGAATATCAATCCGTTAAAACTAACTTATTTTGAAGCTCATGGAACTGGGACTAAAGTAATTGTCCTTCGATTTGGCTCTTAATGAAAAATTTTTTTCGGTTAAAAAATTAAATTTTCATTCCTAATCATAGGTCGGCGATCCTCAAGAAGCGAAAGCCATATATAACGCCTATTGTCAGGGAAGAGAAGACGTACTCCCTATCGGTCTTCTCAAGAGTAATATCGGTCACGGAGAAGGAGCTTCTGGTTTGACCTCTATTATAAAAGTTCTGATTGCTTATGAAAATAAGTGCATTCCAGCGAACCTTAATTTGAAAAAATTAAAATCAACTATAGCTGAAATGAGTCCACCTTTATTTCCGATCAATGAGAATCTTCCCTATAATCCAGGTTTTATAAAATAGTCTTTTTCAGTATTTGATATCAATTTTGAACTTAATCTTAGGTATCGCTGGAGTCAATAATTTTGGACTCGGAGGAGTCAACGTTCATGTTTTGCTTGAGCCTAATTATAAAGAATCGGATGAGAATTTATTAAAAATTGCTGAAAAAATTCCTCGTCTAATAAATCTGTGCGCTCGTAATCAGGAATCACTGAATCAATTGTTTGACTTCATTGAGAAAAATCCAAATAAAATAACTCGAGATTTTTTGGCATTAATTACTGACACCATGAAAATGAAACCATTACTCAATTCATCTGGATTTCCATTAAGAGGTTAAGAAAAAATGTTCAATTTAGACGAAGATCATTTAAGTTTTTACAATTAATTAAGAGTCCTTTGAAATTATTATTGTTTGGGATTTTAAAATTTTTTTTCTTTTCATAATTAGGTTCAATGCTTATCAAAAAACTCAACGAACAAAACGAATATCAATATAAGAGACAGTCATCTGTTTTGTTGGGAAAGACTTCGAAACCTGTTTGGTTTTTCTTTCCCGGTCTCGGGGGTCAGTGGCCAGCAATGGCTAAGGCTTTGATACCAATCGATATATTTGCAAATAAAATAGAAGAATGCGCACAAATACTCAAACCATTTAATGTTGATTTAAAATACAT
>JAQIWZ010001610.1:0-11332 GCA_034697245.1 Malaconothrus monodactylus
AAATGCAATTAAGCTGTATATAAATATACTTTCATAAAATTTTTGCCTCATTCGATGACTTGAACGAAGCGAGAATTGAACTCAATAGAAAACACATTATTTTCTTTAATAGAAAAATTGTTATAATAGGATTTTTATCATTTTTCCAACCCTTGATTATTTAAAGATTTCGGGACTACTGCACAGGTATTCGCTACTCAGCCGATAACAATTATTTTAATATAGATAAAGTTAGAAAATTACATATAAAATTTGATCAATTGCTTTTTCATCCATATCCTAAAGTTTCGCTAAACAGGTAAGACTTTTTGAGAAATTTTAATCATAAATAGATTGTTAACTTTAAATTTTTCTCAAAAGAAAGTTTTTATAACAAACTTTTTCATTAGTTTTTTACATTAGAATTCATTTAAAGAATATTTTTCAAATTTTTCCATCCAGTTATGTTTCAATTCAGATTTTGGTCAATCTTTTCTTTTTCAATTTTTTTGAACAATTACGCCTTCATTTTAAGCCATTCAACTTCAAACGATGAAATTCTTGTTATGGCTACTGGTTTAATGAAGATTCGATTAACTAAAGGCTTAAAATTTTGCGGTAAAGCCTTAGAAGAAGCCCTACACATAGCTTGTTACACTAAAAGAAGCACTCCATACAATTTGACAGCAGGTTTGATAACAAGATTTCTTTTATTGCATCGCTTATTAATACAAAATATTATCAATGATTAATTGCAATTACAGAGTTTCCATTCAAAAACAGATTGAATAAGTTTACAAGAAATAGTAGAGGCCTTTCTGATTGTTGTCATAATACCTGTACTTTTGAAACATTGAAAGCGAACTGCCCCTAATAATTAGCCAAAAAAATTTATGCTATTAAAAGATGTCATATTAATTAATGTTATCAAACATTTATATTCTTATTGAATCCTCAAAAGCTTCAATGCTTTAGAAGATTATTAAAATTTTCAAAATATATCCCAATATTGTTTTAATTTATAAGTATATGATAAAACTTGATTCAAAATTTTGTTGTTGTTGATGTTGTAAAATAAAAATTAAGAATTTTCTGTCCGTAATTTCGATTCATAAAATAATAAAGTATTATCTGAATGTATATAAATCTGTTGACATATTCTCGTTTTAATTTATAAGTTTTCAGAAAATGAATTATAATTTTAACTCAAATGAATTCGATATTTTACTAATAACAAGATTGTATTAAATATCATTCGTTCTTTCATTATTGTGTTGAAGCTCAACACTATGATTATAAACTTGAAAAAAATAGTAAAGAAGTATCATTAGTGAGGCAGTACTTCCAACTTATTGATTAAAGCCTGAGTTCTAGTCTCAAACAACTCACATCATCAGCTTCTTGTCTTTGATGTATTCTATAAGAAAATTGATACTTTTATTGCATAGTATGACGAATAGGCAACTTTTGTTGAGATTATAGGTTTACGCATATTTTAAGTGCTATATATTCAAATTATATTTCATTTTAGATACTGAACAACCGTTACGGGAAAATATTTGTTCAAATAAGCTTAAAAATTAAAAACAATACAATCATCTGTTTTAACGAAATATTTGGAATTTTTCATTTTTTCAATAATTGGTTCCGTACCATCTTTAATAGTTTTTTTTGTTGCTGCAGACCATTTGAACGTTATTAAAAGTAAAATATTTTACGTTTTTAAACTTATTTTTTATTCGAGTTTATTTATCTGAAGACATTTTTCATTGAGATATTGAGATAAACAAGATTTGATTTTAATGATCATTATTTTTTATCTTAAGTATCTATTCTTAAGCTTTATTTAATTACTCAAACATTACATTCCTTTATGAACAGTCGCAGAATTAAAAGATAATGTTGCTGATTATTGTGAATCCGTGTGCAATGAAATACAAATTACTCAACTCTTGAGCACATATTTAACAGAAGCCAAACTATCTTTTATTGTGATAGATATAATACTATTCTTACGAACAATAACTTATAGTCAACCTTTTAGGCATTCAGAATAACTAACATTAGAGCAAATAATGGCTTTTAGTTCCTCAAAGAATAGCTGTCTTAATGGATATTTGTTGACTTCTTTGACAGAATATTTATTTTTGGTTTCATGTTCTTTGCTGCGAACCGAAAATAATGTATATATAAAAAAATTTACAAAAATTTTTCACAGTATTTGAGAAAAAGATGTTTATTAACCTTGAAATAGAAGTTATATTTGAAAATTCGAGGAATCTATCCATTATTCTTACAGAATTTTGTCTCATTTTTAAGTTTAACTGAATTTTCTTTTAAGTTATAAATATTTTAAAAACCATTATTGTTTGAAACTCTTTTCCTAAACTTATTCATATTCTATCAGATTTTGCTTAAGAATTTGATAAAAAAAAATTTTCCGATACAAATAAATATTTCAAAAGCATTCAAATCATTCATGAATTCATGAAATAACTTAAATATTTTTTTCAATCCTTTTTATTACATGTTTTGCATCACAATTTGTAAAGCGATCTACTTTTCCTAATAATAATCCAATACTTTTTTTGCTATTCTTTAAAGCAATACATCATTCAATAATGAGAGCAAACTTTCTTTAGTGACATTTATATTCAGATAAAGAATAGACTGATTCTTCTCAGGAATAAACAGTTAGCGCAAACTCTAATATCAAAATCAATTCTTCTCTTTTTTCTATTACAGTATTTTCTGCTCTATTCTGAAACGAGATCTAATGCAAGAAAGCAGAGTCTGTCATAACGTATTCGCTCATTGTCCGTAATGCGAATATTGTATTTTCACATGAGTATAACTTATTTTAATTATGTTCAAAGCAGCAGAAATATTATTCATGTGGATAAATGTCAAATAAGTTATTTTCTTATGTGAAATTTTATTCTAATTGATAATGAATTCAAAAAATTTTAAAGTTATCAAATTGAAAACTAATTTATTTATCAAATATTCATGGATTTTATTCTACTTTTTCAATGGTATGATTTTTAATGCAATTTAAAATTTGAAAACTTAGTTAAAAGTTATGTTTTAAAGTTTTTTTTAATGATGAGTTAATCAAATAATCAAAATTGAATATTTTTAATTTACTTGTAAAATATTCTTAAATAATTTTAAAAGTTGTCATCTCTTTCACCTTTGAAAGTAATAGAATAGAAAAGTTATGATAATTGTTTAAAGTAGTTATAATTAAATTATATGCTTATATTTTTAAACTCAATTATGAAAAAATGAAATACTTTTGGCTAATGTTTTAAGTGTTTGAAAATTTAATTACTGTTACTAAGAGTTCTTCAGAAACATGAGTGGAAAAAATGATTTTTTGTTTAACATTTAATGACCTTTTGAACAAATATATTTTTAGAATAAACTCAGAAACAAAGATTAGTGAATGTCTTTTTTGCTGGAGATTAAATTTTGATAACTGAAAATCTTCTATTTTTTAATGACTGTTTTCCAACTTTAAGCTATTATTTCTTTTTTTAAAATTGAAATTCGGCTTATGTTCGATTTATTACGATTTCATATTTTGTTATGTCTTTAACTTATTAAATTAAGGACTATTATTTTTATTGTGAAATTATTCTAAGAATTGCAACTTAAACAACAAGAAAAATTGTTATGAAAAACTCACTATTTTCAAGTCTGCCATCAAAATACAGATCATTTCAGAAAAAATTAACTCAAATAATGTTATATTTTTTACTTGTGAAGGGAGTCAATAATCGACTCTTCAAATATTGAATTTTGTTTTTCCTATACTTTCTATTAATTTCTTGGAATTTAGGAAAAGGATGATTGAAAAGAGATTGATCTATACAAATATTGCCATTAATGCGAACGCCATGAGTTCTATAGCAAATCTTTTTCTGATGAACTCGAGCGAAAAGTAACTGAATTTAACTTTTTTTCAACAAAAAAAAATTTCAATTAATATCAAATAAGAATTTGTGCATTAATAATGTTGTTGAAAAATTTCTAATTAAAAAACGATTCTCAACTGTAGTTTTTGAAAAAATTTCAATAGTCAAGAGTTAGCTTTTACTACACTCTTTCTTTAATTGGGAACTTCAGAATTCGAGTTATTTCAAAAATCTCTACTAAATAGCTATCAACTTATTTTTTGTTTCAAGTATGAAAAAGAGATTTTTTTAATAAATCAAATTTATATAAAAAAATTTAAAGAAAGGATAAAATATCAAAGTAGAGAATATTGATATTTTTGTGTTTTAATAATGAATTATTAAATAAGTTGTTCTCAATTATTTTTCAAGAGCTCATAGCATTTAAGTATTGTTTTCTCTGTTAAGATGTTTGGTCTCAAGTTAATGACAACTCGTTTCGATCGAATGACGAAAGACGTCTTGTCGACTACTTAATGAGAAATTATGACAACACTATAAGACCTGTCAAAAATGCTAGCGATGCAGTTGTAATAAGGCTTGGAATCACTCTCACACAAATTTTCGATTTAGTGAGTGCTATAACAGAATATTCTCAAGTTTTGCTACTATAATAACAGAAAAATTGAATGTCAATACTTGAATCACTTGAAAATTTATGCAATTTTTTTCTCTTATTCAAGGATGAGAAAAATCAAGTTTTGACAACTAATGTATGGCTCGATCAAGTGAGTTCATTGAAAAGCTATCATTTTAATAAAAATTCTAATCATTTTGAGAGAGAGAGAGAGAGAGGATAATTAGCTGAATAGATAAAAAATTTTGCAACATATTTTATTTTAAAAAAGAGTTTTTCTCTAACTTCCAATTATCAAAATGATTACTTCCATAATTGATATTTAGTTCATTCAATTACATGTAATGAAAAATAGATCAAATAAGCTGTTAAAAAACAGAAAATTTAATAATATAGTTGTGATCCTTTATTTGCACAGAGCATTCGATTCATTGATTCGTGTCAATGATAAAGGTTCACGAATGCAAACATGAATATTCTTGAACAAAGCTAAACATCTCTATAGAACGAAATCCGGTTCATTAATCATTTTGTTGACATTCTTTATCCAAATAAATAATCAACAGTTAATTAATTATTATTTGTTTAGTTAAAGAATTTTATGCTCTGTTATTAAGTAAAGTCATTATGTAAAATGTGTAGACATTAGGATTAAATGACATTATTTTTCATCTCATTTTACACAAAATGATTAATTAAACTTCAATTTAATGGAGTTTAGCCACTTATTTGACATGAATTCGTGAAATATGATATATTTTCCGTTTTATTCTTCTTTCAAAAGTTGAAAATCTCTAAAATGTAATAAATTGCAAAAGTTATTGAGCAAAAGAATCATTAACTACTAAGAAAAATATAATGTTTCAGCTGTAGAGCGAGAAGGAATGTAGGAATTCTCATACCACTAAACAATTCTTTCATAGTATACAAAGTATAGAAAAGTGTTTGTTAAATGAAGTCATTAAATAAGTAGAGCATTAACTATTTTTCAGTTATGTTCAAATTTTTTATTGACCGAAAAAATAACAAAAGCATGAAAAAAAATCTTCTAAAACTTATTAACTAACATTTAATTAACTTTCAAATTTTAAAATTTATCTATCAATAAATTAAAACAAAATTTTTCGGAATTAAATATCCTGTGAATTGTTATTTAGCGACAGTTTCTCAGAAAAGTAAATTTTTAATTAATAAATTTTGCTGATAATAAGATTAAAATTTTTACTCTAATTAAGGATTTTAAATAAAGTTACTTTTTGTTTAAAAATTTTTCTTTCAACAATTTTTTTATCTATATTATTATTTTTTATAACAAACTTCAATAAAGGAATGGATCGATGAGTTTCTCACATGGAATTCAAGCCAATTTGGTTTGTTGCCTAAAATACGCATTCCATGCGAAAAAATATGGAAACCTGATATTGTTCTCTACAACAAGTAAGTTTCAGATCGAAAAATTATTTTCTTTCTAAAAATAAAGTTCGATATATTTTATTAAATTTTCCACTCGAATGCTTCTCTTTCCGTAATTTCTCTATCATTTGGAAACCGGAATCTTATCATTTATATATATATTCCTATTCAAAAAAATCTATAGCGATATACGTTTTGCTTTTATTCTGATAAGTATTATTTGCGAATGACGCACAAAAGTTTGCTTTTTATGCTACATTTTATGTTATGATTCTCTTTTTTAAATAGAAGCTTCTTTTGTGCCGTAAATTCTGAAAAGCCATTAGATTTTGGACTTTAACTCAAGAAAGACATGAATACAAAGAGTCTAATTATAAGTTAACTTCGAAATAACTTTTCGGAATAAATTTTCGAATACATTAAAGTATTAGTTTTTCAGGAAATTCCTTGAAAAGTATTAAAAGGAATATTTTTCTAGGGAAAAATTGTTAATAGAATATATTCTTACTATTTATAGCAAAGTCTTTAATCTTTAATTGAATCCTTATTTTGTTTGATTTACTCAAAAATAAGATTCTCTCTTAAATTGAGAATATCATAGAATTAAATTCATTTCTTATTTGAATTCAATAATATGTGTCAGTTATGATACCCATTATAGTGCAGATGACTATACGCGCGGTTACATGAATTCACGTGCAATCATCGAACCTAATGGTAATGTCTTTTGGCCGCCACCCACGAAGTTTCGAAGTACATGTCCAGTAGATGTGACTTATTTTCCATTTGATGATCAGAAGTGTGCCTTAAAATTGGGCTCTTGGATATACGATGGCCTTCAGGTTTGTTTAATTTTTTTCAAAAACTTTTAAAAGTTTAAATTAAATTATTCAAAATAATTCAAAAATTTTAACTGTTTTAATACCGTTTAATGATTAGAATGGATACCAATAAAACAATTTAAAAAATTAATTTACAGCTTAATTAATAGAACAAGTATTAAAAAGAAGCGTCTTATCTATTAATTGATTGTATTTAAAATATTTTTCACATCTTTTTATATTATTTTATTAACGTTTAAAATTTTGAGAATGATTTCACCAAAGAGTTACATTGTTTACTCTCTAAAAATTGAAAAAAAATTTCAACTAAAAAATTAAACTTTTAAATTAAATTAAAAAAATTGTGATATTTTTTGAAATAGCAGATTTTTTTCCTTTCTTAAACCTAAACAAGAAATAATTATGTGATAAATATAATGTAATTCTAAATCATAATTTACTGTTTGAAAACTTATGTCTCAAATGAATTGAATCTTTTGAAATTTTTCAATAATTCTATTGTATATTAAGGTCGATGTGTTAAATCGTACGGCAGATGTCGATATGACAAACTATGTGCAAAATGGAGAATGGGATCTATTGGAGGCCAATATAAATAGAAATGTAGTCTATTATCCGTGTTGTCCCGAACCATTCCCTGATGTGACAATCACTATAACTATCAGGAGAAAAATTTTGTACTACACCTATAATGTTATACTTCCCTGTATGATGTTATCAGCTCTCACACTATTAGTATTCTGTATACCACCGGATTCTGGAGAGAAAATAGCACTCGGAGTGACAGTTCTGTTGGCCTTTTCAGTGTTTATGTTAGCGATTTCGGAGAAATTACCCGAAACTTCAGAGTCGATACCATTGCTCGGTATATAATTTATTAATATTTTGAGAGAAAAAGTTTTTCGTTGCTGTTTCTTGTGATGAATAGAATAATAATAAATTTTTTAAACTCAAGAATTTAACGAAAAGATATCAAATTACGTTCGAATTTTCTCAAGTTTTCCTTTTAAATAGGAATATATCTCACAGTTGTTATGGCCATTACATCAATTTCAGTGATAATGACTGTAGTTGTGCTCAACTTCCACTACAGAGGACCCGTCGAAAAAGAATTACCGAAATGGATAAAAGATTTTTTGCATAAAAATTTCCTTATCAAAAATGAAGTCTCGTCTCAATCGGTAAGAACATTAATGCTTTGAAGTTATGAAAAAATATAATAGACTTTTTAAGTTTTCAATTAGAGATTTTTAAAAATCTATTCATCTTGTTTTGAAAGTATCTTTTAATAGTAACTTTTGAGTCAGAGATCTCATGGATTTAGAAATAGATTAATGGATTAAATCCTATTCGAATTAGAGTAGAGAGTATAATACAAATTGACATCTCGTAACAATAGCTGCCAATTCGTATTTTATTCCAAAGTAAGAGTGTTTCGGGTTTATCCTTATTCCTAATAAAATAAACTGCTTTTTCTCACTAATCAATAAACAAACTTTTACAGCTTTATAAATCCCTAAAATAGATTGAGATTTGAATCACAATTTAAATTTGTAATGAAATAAGCAAAACATTAGTTAATTTCTTATTTAGAAAAAAAAATTTTCTCCTTAAAATTTTTATAACTCAATGATAACTTCATGTTTTACTGGAAATAAATTTTCGTTTCCGAAAAAAATAAAATTTCATCGCTTTTCGAACTGTAATTGTTGAAAAAGAATACCTAAGAATTTACGATAAAATTTTTTATAGCAATTTATTTAGAAAAAGAAAAAAAAACTTAACATTATTTAGAAAAAAAAACATTTTAAATCATGATTTATATTGAAATGATCTAAATTTTCTTATTTTTCAGAAAGCAATAAACAGCTCAAACTCTTGCAACAACTATCAAACAAACCTATCATCGAAATTATTCGGCATAACAATTGACAGCCAACAGATCAGAGAATCTAAATTACATAAAAATTTACAGCACAGCCAGAGATTTGCAATTAGTTCAGAATCGCTGATCAATATTGAGGATAATTATAAGCTTTTATTTAACTTACATCGAACCAAATCATGTAATCGGATATCGAGTAAAACCAACGTCGATGTTATGAATGACAAGATAATAGCAGCTCATGAAGAACTTCTTGACGCGTGTAAATACTTATTATGGAAGAATGAGCTCAAAGTTTCGCATTCGTCTATTGCTCATGAATGGAGACTTTTAGCGCTATTTATCGATAAAATACTGTTTTGGATATTTTTTATAATCATAACTGTGTCGTCGCTTCTATTCTTAGTTGTGATTCCTATACAACAGAGAGGTTTCCCTTATATCTGATTAACAGTTTGTTGCACGAAATTAAAGATCTAAAATTTGAATAAAGTTTCAAAGTATAAAAATAGAGGAAATATTGTTTACATTTAAATAATATATTCTGTATATGTTATGATTTCGAAAAATTGAATAAAATTAGTTTGAAAAATATCTATTTATTTAATGTCTCCTCTCCTCAAGATAAGGAATTAAGGCTTTGAGTGCGAATATCAAAGCCCACAAAACATTTTAAAACATCTATTTTTAGAAAAGTTGTTTTAAAAAAACAGTCAAAAATTAAACAAATTGTTAAATTGAATTATGACGGGGATTGCAAAAGCTTCGAATGACAGGTTTTATGCTTTAAATGCTGACTCGTGAGTATAAGCTATTGACTAGTATAACAAAATTAAAGTTTGGTGATTTGATATAGCTAATTTATATGGTTTCAAAAATGAGTTATAAAGCTGCTGTCTTTTTTAGGGTATGTGAAAATAATTATTCTCAATATAAAATTTGAGTGAATCTAAATATATATATCAAGGAAGTCTCTATCATATCCAGGGCCGAGTCTATAAGCGGACACAAACACACAGAATAAGGATATTATAATATAGATATATAATTAAGTCCCACAAACTTATAAGGGCCTATCGAGAGTTAGAGGAGTTTTTGAGATTTTATTAAAAATCTATTCTTTGACCTTTATTTTATATATTATTAAAATTTCACAAAGTGTTTATATGTCAAATTTCTTAAAAAAAAATTCAAAATTTTAATCCCTGTTTGGCGGCTATAGTAAGCAATATTTCATATCAAAGTATACTTTGAACATAAAAAGCTCTGAGCGATAGACCCTTATAAGTTTGTGGGACTTAATTGTTTAGATTTTACTTTGTAATCAGTTTTGAGAAATAAACAGATGCTATTCTCTTATAAAATAAATCGATAATATATCTTGTTTTTCAATTAATATTTAACAACAGTTGAAAGAAAAACTGTTGAATAGATCCATAATTTTTTCCACGTCTAAAACGTATTGATTTAGGCAAATATTCGCTAAAATCAAAATGAAAGGTAAGAATTTTTAAATAATTTTAAAAAATTATTTTTCTTAGAAAATTGATGTGCAGTAAAAATTTTTTTAAACAGATACTCATCTAAGCTTTCACTGCATAGCTCTTATTTTAATTTTGAGCATAAGTTATGCATTGAGTGCCAAAAGTGAACCATATGTTTGGAAAAATGTGGTGACCGGCGCTGGCGGTGGTTTTGTGCCCGGAATCATATTCAACACCAAACAGAAAGACTTAATATACGCGCGTACAGATATCGGCGGTGCCTATCGATGGGACCCAACAGCCAAACACTGGATCCCACTTTTAGATTTTCTGAGTGCTGACGACTGGAACCTATTCGGTGTCGACAGTTTAGCTTCAGATCCGGTCGATCCAAAGCGTGTATACATTGCAGCCGGAACTTATACTAACGAATGGTCGCCGACCAATGGCGAGATCTTAAGATCTACTGATATGGGGAATACGTGGCAGAGAACAAAATTGCCCTTCAAAGTAGGCGGCAATATGCCCGGCAGGTAGGGTTGGCTAGAATTGATTCTTATCAAAATGTTTTTATAAATTTTTCAATGTTGTAAATCGTTATTTAATTGACTTTGACTTTGACCGTCTTGAAAACTGTTAGCTTTGACACTCTGTCATGAGGCTAACTGTCGGTCAACCGTCGGCCAATTTTAATACTATATAAACTTATTTTAATGCAAATGCATGTCTTAAATCTATGCGCCAATTAATTCTTTTGATGATTACAACTACTCTTTCGTTTTAAAGTCGAAAATTGTTTTCTTTAATCTAAAATATTTTTGAGAAAATTGGTTGTATTGGTTATATTGAGTTAAAGTTTGTTTGAAAGGATTAAAAAAATTATGAATGATTGAGTTTTCCTGGAAAACAGCTTTGACTCTCATCTTTGACTGTCAGCAAAATTTTCGACTTTTAACCGTCTAATTGACCGGTCAAACGGTCAAAGTCAAAAGCTGAGTACGTCATTAACTCGACTATATTTTTGTCTATGTTTGTTATTTAAATAATTTAATAATTATTATTAGATTTAACTTTTCTTATTAATTATGAACTTAAGTCTACAATTTCAGTATTAAATATATTGAATTTTCATTATTTTCTCGGCTTTAAAAATAACTATTTAGCATTTCCTAATTTTTAGGCTATAATTCTTT
>JAQIWZ010001611.1:0-11331 GCA_034697245.1 Malaconothrus monodactylus
TCTCAGCGCTCTCAGCACCTTTGCAATATGATTAAAACGTTGAAAGTGCACAATATTGCATTTATATATAGATATATGACGCAAGTTGGAAATCAAATAGAAGTTATGTTACATACAGTATTTTTTATGTGATTCCAATGTTTTAATTTAGCTACGGACTAATTTTTCAAATTATTGTTTGAAAAACTAAAGCAAAATAAATATTTGAACATCGAATAAAAATTTTTGTGCGCTAATTTCAAAAACATTTTGCCTTTTCCATAGTGTAGCCCTAAATATAATGTTCAAGTTGTATAAAAAGTCACATGTTTTGTGAGCTATTTGAATAACATTCCACTATATTAATATTTCATAATTTCTAATTTTGTTTAAAAATGTTTTGTATTTGTGATAATTAACTTATAAAATATGTAGTATTTCGAAACATTAATTTGATTCCTGAAACATGACCTAACCTAACTTTTTTTATTCTTCAAAAATCTCAAATTTCTATTAGAGATGAAATAACGATTTTTTCTAAAAAAGTTTATTTTCAAATGAAAAAAAGTAGAAAAAATGAATTTTGATTAATATTTGAATCATATTTATTAACTAGAAGTGGGTCCGCTTAAAATGAAGTGGAAAAATATAACAAAATTTTGCCATTGAAAAGCATTAGTGGCATAATTTTTCCTTCGGTAATTCGGTCACTGGTTACTTTTCGGCAAAATTTCTATCTCTCCACTTGAGGTCATACTGGTTCTAATGATATCTGTCTTTTGTCTCTATCACGTCCAGGGGCTGAGTCTATAAACTGTTAGACAAACAAACCAACATTTGAAAACTATATAGAATTCCATTATATTCTCATTTGAATAATGATTACCCTATAATATAACTAATGAAAAATAATTAATTGTGTTATTTGTTAGCTTTTATTTACTATTAATTAAATTTGAATTCACTCAAACTATCAAGTAATCAATTAAATAAACTTTTTTTGTTTCTTTTTTTCAAAATCATTCAAATAGATTTCTTATACAGAATAAAAAGGTTGGGTTGGGTTGAGTTCGTGTTACTTTTTGATACATTTTATAGAATAAATAAATTTGAAAGATTTTAAACGCTTTTATTGATTATCGTTTGAAGATATTATGTTAAAGTTTTTCAACGAATAAATTATTAAAGTTTATCTGAACCGCAAATAATGTACTAATAAATTCATCTTTAAGTCGTTTCTGTACTTGAAAATGATGGCAACTATTGGAATGACTGCGACAATAGATAAAATAAGAATTATAAGCGCCGCAGATTTCGATTTGGGCTTTTCAACAGTTACGGGCACCAAAGCTGTTGAACAAAATTGAAATAAATTGAAAGAAATCATATAACTGTTAGACAAAAATACCTTTACACAAGGGTTTAGAACCACTCCATTTACCATTAAGTAAACACATTCTAATTCTAGAGCCGATTAGCATTAAATCAGTTTTATTATCATTGCTTTCACAAGAATATAGAGCGATAGTTCTGTGTTTTGCAAAAAGTCTTCCATCTCTTTCCTCTGCGTTCAAATATTTTATTTTAAGATTTTTCGTTCTATTCAAAGCCATTGAACACAACTCTTTAGGCACACATTTTGGTGCCGTTTCCATCCATTTGCCATTGGACCCACACTTAACAGTACTATTTCCAATCAATTCATAACCAGAGGCACAAGAATATAAAGCAGCGCCACTTTTTGAATCAGATTTCACTTTTGAATTCAAAGGATTGTCAGGTTGACCGCATTCTTTCGAATTATGCAAAACATTCAACAAACACAGAGAAACATTTTGTGCTTTCGAACCTTTTGGATCAAAGAATACAGTAATTTGATTAACATTAATATCAATAGATTCGCTACAATCAAAAGCAATGGCTGTCATAGAGTTGTAATTGTTAAAGTTTCCGATGTGACACATTTTTCCACCGACTTGTGCTCTGATTGTTTTTATGTCATCAGACGAGTCATTGATTAATCCCTTTGGACTCAAGTAAATAATAAAATGCGTAATAACTTGAGAATCATTGAAAAATAAATTCCATTTTTGTTTGACGTCGATTTCTATGACTGGTTTGCATTCATTTTGAGTGATATCTCTATAATAGGAATACAAATAATCCCATTCTCCGACTTTCTCTCTTTGATTTATGTTAAAAATATGTTTATAATTGATTTGTTTCTTCTTGTATTCAACTTTTTTTAAGACTTCAATTTTAGTCAATAGCATTTTCTCCTCCCAATTAATGAAACAATTAGTTGTATTTCCAGTCCATTGGCCATCAATACATTGTCTTACATTCAAATCTCCATAAATCCATTTGAAAGTTGATTCGCAATAATATATAACTTGACTTCCATTTCCATAAACTGGTCTCAAATCTGAGGCTTTTGTTGTCCGGAATAATGATCTTGGATCAACTAGTCTTGAATGCATTGGAATCGATGGAATACCACAAGATTTTTTATCTGAACTAAATTTCATTGGACGTTAGAAATATTCAAATTTTCAAACACTTTAAATAAGAGAAATTTATTACTCGGTCGTAAAGTTTTCGTAAGCATTTGAGTCTTCATTCATTTTTTGTGTTTCATTCAACCAATTCTCTAAATCTAATTTATTTAAATCTGAAAAGAATTCAAATCAAGTATTGCTTAAGAAAGCGAATATTTATTTTTGATGAATAGACCTGAACAGAAAGGCTCGACTCCGACCCAATTTCCATTTCTGTCACACATACGCATTGAATCTCCAAATAAGATATGGCTTTTATCGACACACGAGTAAATGGCAAAACTGCCTTCAATGGCATAACTTTCGTTGTTTAAGTTATAGAGATTCTCATATTTAACTTTATATCTTCTTTTTGCGTTTATGCTATCGATTGGATGCGTTGCACAATATGTCTGATTGGGTTCACAAATAGCTAAATGATATAAATATCCAAATGATAACTCATTTACTTATCTAAACGAATGACATTTAAGTGATGCTTACGGAACGGATCCAACCAGTAGTTGCTGGCACTACATCTCACATCTCTATTGCCACTTAAATTAAAGCCATCAACACATGAATACCTAAATTCATGAACTATACAAATACCAAGTCTTTAAAAAGAATAATATTTAGTGTTACCTAAAAAAAGGGACCTCTTCGTACTTTGCACTTCCAGAGAAGAATTTACTTTTAGAATTGAGCGGTTGTTCGTGAGTTCCGCACCAGTGATATTTTGTATATGTTTCGTGATATACACTTAAATTACAAAGTGTTACAACTGTCTCGTTAAATTCAATGGTTAGCCCTGATGTCTGGTCCTTATCCCACGCAAAAGCCGCTTCTTTATTATCAGAAGCATTAGAAAGCATTCAATTAATGATTATTTATAAAGTACAGCGTATTCTTATATCGATTGTTAACACGAATGAAGACCTTATAATACCTATTCCTTCAAATTTAACATCACAGCGAAATCCATAACGCATTAAACTTGAATTAAAACTTGTTTTTAATTTTTCATGAGTACAACCTCTGATATCATTAGTGTGCGCGCGGATTATATTCAGACTATTGTTTTGATTGGCGTAGAAATCAATTTCGAAATAAAGTATATGTCGAATCGTATTTTTAAAACGAATGAACCATTTTTGTGAATAAGCCTTAACTGAGTTGAGATCACTTTTTATGCACGAATTATCTTTACTGTTAAAGCTATATTTGTTGCTGTAATTGTTAAGAGAAGAGCTCACTTCCAATTGAGCGACTGAACTATTGCTCAACTTTTGAACTAAAGTAAGTTTGAGATTCAATTCAATTTTGAATGAAAAAACTAATAAAACTAATTAAGAGAACAAATTACCACATCTGGGAATCTTTCCAATCCATCTGCCATTAAGACACGTACGAGTCTTGCCTTCAATGAGAAACAATTCTTCGAACTCACATTTATATTCACAAATAAAGCCTTCTTTATATCTAGAATTGATTTCATTTATAATTGTATTGACAGGAATTGCAGGCAAACCACAGTCTGCTATAACTTTGATCTGTATTCTCAGAAGAAACAAAATTATTACGAGTTCTAATCTTAAAATTTTTATTTTATTCATCTTTTATAAAATCTGTTCAAATGATTTTCAATTTTTCAAATAATGTTTTTAGGAAAAAATATTTAGTTTTGAATTTTTTGGCATAAATAACACAAATTGTAAGCATAGCATTGTTAAAAGTGGCGGAACTGAACAGCAAATAAAAGATAACTTCAACCAAATGTTCCGTCACTTCAAATAAAAATTTTGTTTAAATAGTTGTATTTGTTTATAATTCATCGAATCATATATTATTATATTATGAAATTCTTTTCATCTCATTATTGAATAATATAATGCGTGAAAATTTTTAATTATGTTCTTTTTGAAAGTTTTGCGAAGAGAGGAATGTTTTGCTCATTAAACTAAATGAGAACTTTATTTTATGAAACAATAAACTCACGTTTCAAATATTCGAAAAAAATTCAAACGAAAATATTGATTCACAAATAATTTGTTGAATTGTCTTTAGATTACACCATCAAAATTGAAATCAAATCTATTGAGTAGAAGAAGCATTTCGGTCGCAGACGTAGAACAAGTCCTTAAGTCTCGCACTCATTAATATTATTTCATTTCAAAAAATCCAAAATTCTTTCCGTTATTTAATTCAAGAAATAATAAAATGAAGAAAATCTATTTATCATTATTAATGATTTGCATTTTATTCTTCGATCACTTTAACTGTTACGAGAATTCATCGCAGACTTCAATACCAGAACATAACAATACGATTGATATGCAATTTATTAGTAAAACACATAAAACTTCAACAAAAACTGTTAACAATACAGAAAGCGTCAAAACTAATAGTCATAACCAAACTTTTTCATCAACGAATATCACGAACACAACTAAAGTTTTTCTCAACAATCAAAATATTTCAGACACTGTTTCTGATACTCAAAATACGAACAATACATTAGACAAAACGTCTTTATCGACAAACAATGGCTTCAAACCAATAACAAGTAAATCGAATGAAGAAAAATCGAGTTCTGATCATTGGCTTTACGCGGGGATCACCTGCTTCTTAATGGCTATCACTTTATTTGTTGTTTACTGTTTGTGTCGTAAGTCTTATAAAATATCTATAATTGAAAATTGTTACTAAATAGTATTTAGTAAATACTATAGCATTTTCTCCTCAATCCAATTCAGGGGAAGACAAGTCAATAGAAGAACAAAGAAAACAAATTGAAGGAACTAATAGTCAAACGTTTGCCCATAAATATATGTTAGCTAAAAGTCAAATCACATCCTCCGAAGAAGAGTCCGAACTTTTCAAATGAAAAACTGGTCGAAAATGTTTGCTTCAGTTTCTGAATTTTATTCATTTATTTCCTAAAACTTAAATAATTACTGATTAGTCATCAAATTTATTAAATTTTATTTTTTATTCTTGATTCGAAACGGATTAAATAATTTATAAAATTATCGACATTTTTAAAATCAAACATGAATTCTATGAGAGAAACAGAAAAAATATTGATTTTACTGATTTTCGATACAGTTTTATTGAACTAATAAATATTGAAATACTTGAAATAAATATGAATATTGATTAGAGTAATGCAAAAAATCGCATATTTCTAAAACAGTGATTAAGAGCCCAAAAGTATTAGCAATAAATTTTAAAGTCAAAGTTGAATCTAATACAATATTTGATCTACTTTTCATATTTGTTTTAGAATATAAAAACTCAATTAATCATATTTATCCAAATCATTCAATACAGTTATTATTATTATTATTATTGTGATCAAAATTTTCATTAAGTCAAGAGCTAAATAAATAGTGAAGAAGAACTTTAATATTTACTTTAGTTTATTTTTAATTTTTGGGAAATATTTATAAAAAAATTTTGGGCTCTCATCAAATTGAAAAACTATTTTTCAAATCTAACGAACATTATTTTAAAATGTTTGAAAAATCAATGATTTCAATAGAAGCTCATTAAAGTGTATTAAATTTATATGAAAGTTAAACAATGAGTCGTCAATAGCTTCAAAATAGCGGCGCAACAAATAATCTAAATTTGAATTCCTAACAAATGAAATAACAAAAAAAACTTAACAAATTCATAAGTAGTAGCGAAATACTTGAGTTAAACATTTTGAAATTTAAAATAAATCTTAGGTATAACTAAAGCCGTACGAACCATCTCTAACAACATAACAAAATTCTAATTATCTTTTGATAATACTTGACTTGAGACCGAATGGAATTTGTGCAAAAAGAATAAGTCGATTGAATCTAAGATAAAAAATGGAGTCTTTTTTGCGATTATTTCATAAACAATTGTATTGTATCTTTTGACTCATTTCATGTGTTCGGGCCAGTACTGAATGAGATATCGTCGTGTCGTTCCTTCAAAGAGTCTGTCCAACCAATTTGAAAGACCATCCAATAAATGCTCTTCAAATATAATCTCGTCGTCAATAGTACCGCCCTTTCTATGTATTAGAATTCCAGCTTCAATATCATCAGAGTCATTGGAATCTTCGTCATCGAAACCCATAAAAGCAGCTGAAGTTCCTTCACGTGGTCTTCGTTTCTTTCAAGTAAATAAATTAAACATTTTAGAGTTGAACTCAATTCTAATTGGGTAAAATATGAACCTTATGTTGAAGATGTTGTGGTCGAACCTCAGGATGTTTTGCGTGATATACGCAAAAGTATTTTCTAAATCCATTAAGTGAGAGAACAGTTCCGATACAGTTCTTTGGGTTAATGTGTAGTTCTTTTTGTTCACCTAATGTTTGCATTAACATCTTTTTATACCATTCAAGATTTTTTTCGACCAATAAAAATGCAAACATTAAAGTTTTATTTCTGTTTTGAAGTTTAAAAATAAATCTTTAGTTATAAATAATGTATCACAGAATGGGTCAAGTTTTTAGAACTGAAATCATACCTCCTGTAGGGATAAACTGATCTATAAAATTGTGGCAATAGTTTAGGTTTAGAGGTGGTGTCAACCAATAGAACAATTGTACGACAACCCGGTTTTAATAGTCGAACCAAACCATTATATGTTTCTCCACGCAATTCATGTATATTTAATTTACAATCATTTCTTAAGTAAGAATAGAGTTTAAAGTTTTAAAATCATTACTATTATTGACAATATAAGAATTAGAAGTAGACTAACTTTGGTTTACTGACTCCAGGCATTTGTTTACCCAGTCTTTTGTATCTTTCTTTTATATTTTCTTCTTCAACGCGTCTGTAATGAGATCATGAAATAAGAGTTTCACGTAATTTATTAACAAGTTTTAAACTTACACTAAATAAGCCATAATATAACCAATAAATACGATAAAACTAATCGACAATATAATTGAAACCGCGGGTAAAACTTCTTTTCTGGTTATATTATCACTCAAGTTATCTGTGATTATCAGTATTTTTTTGACAATTTTGCCAAACAGTCCGTGAACTGATTCATCAATGAGTGCAACAACTTTGGCATCATTTGGAAAAGTTTCAGTATTTTGTACTAATTTTGTTAACAAATTACTTAAATTAAGTTTAGATTCGTTTAACTTTAGGTTATCACTCATATCCCAACCATTCGCGAGCCATTCATAGAAAACTCTGTCGTGTTCTTTTCTCCATAAGACTACGACATGTAATGTTGTAGTTTCTGATGGTCTCAAACCTACGCTCAAAGCTTTCACAAATTCTGGCTGTTTTTCTTGAAACAAATACATGAATCGAAATCTTTCTTTTGGATAATTACTTTCGCGCATAAATACACGCATTGCTTCCCTTTTTGGCTCGTGTTCGGGAATGTTATTTGTGACCAAAACTATGCATAACCGACGTCTAGAGCGCACACTTTCTGTGGGACACAACTGATCAAACATTGCCTAATAATAGAGAATTAGTAAAACATTGATTAAATAATTAATTTTTTAATTCTATTCCATTCTATTCCAAAGTTTTTCACCTGAGATGCAAGTCTTGGTAAGAGTAGAAACTTATTAGACTCTAAGACATCGCGCATTAGTTGAGGCTTCAATTCAGAGACAGTAAGTGTTGCAGTAGTTCTTGAGATATCTTCATTGAATATGAGCATTGAATTCATTTTGTGGTCAACCCGATACCTATTCATAATTTCATTTGCATTTTCATCAGCGGTCACGTGAGCGAAAGCGATTCGATCGCGAAACTGAAAGGCCACTAATAAAAAGCGCAATTTAATTATGTGGTCCTCATTAATAAATAGAGTCCGAACTCTATTGTCATGCCATCCATTAAGAAAGTCAACGTAATTGTCGTCATCGACTTCTATGACTAAATCTTTTGGAAGTGATTGACGGATAAATTCAATAATTTTAGCTAAACTTATGTGTTCTTCTTTGAGTTGTTTGATCTGTCCGTCAACTATTGATATAATATAAGGCAAACTCTGGACACCTATTTTTCTCGCCAGATTACTTTCATGTTGCGAGTGAATTGTAGCAAAACCTACACCTAATGGCTCCAAATCTGTGACTATTTTTTGCCAAAGAGGCTCAATTTGAAAGCATCGAAAACATAGATCGCCATAAAATAATAGTAAATACGGTCGCGAATAACTCGAAGGAACGATATTATTCTCATACGCACTAAACCATTAAAGTTAATAAACAATATTTAGTTAATCATAAATTAGTTCTAATTTGTGGTAAAGTTTGAATAATTGTAATACCGAGTAGTGATTGTGAGCTTATGAAACAAATTTCCAGAATTGAAATTGAACTGAAAATGTTGTTGAGCTCCGCCTCCACTGCCGCTAAAGAAGTTATCGAAATGATCGAAATCGAAACGATTAAAACTACTATAATCTGGTCGTTGACGAAAATTAGGCGAGTCTTCAGTTTGACCCGTTCTGTCGTATTGTTCTCTCCTCTCGGGATCTGTCAATAACTTAATTGAAACCAATTAATCATTAATTAATTAAATTTATTATTTATAATTACTTCATATGCTTTGTTGAGAGCAATGAATTTGTTCTCTGCGTCCGAGTCTTTGTTCTTATCGGGATGTCTGAAATTACAAACAGTTTTCTTAAAATAAATGTTAAATATATTTAAACAAATGAATGAAAACCTACAGAATTCTGGCCAATGACTTATACGCGCGTTTGATCTCTGCTATAGTCGCCGATTGTTTCACACCTAATATAGTGTACGGATTGTACGATCCGTTTATTAACTCAATTATTAATAACAATATAAATGAGACCAAAACTAATAGCGATCGCATTTCTCTTCTATTTCTTCTTTAAAAACACTTCAAACCATTATTTCAATTGAAAAATACATTTAAGACTAGATTTTCGTTAATTTAATTATTAATTAAACTTAAGCATTAAATAATAGATCAAAACATTATTTTTCAAATAATCAAAATCTTTTGATCAAAATCTCAAAAATTGTTTATATTTTTTATATTAATTTTTACATTTTGTTAATAATTTAAATAAAATTTTTGATCAAAAAAAGTGATGCTTTTGGAGTATTTTTATACTTTAGATAAACATTTATTTCACTGAAAATTTGAGTCCTTTTCATATATTCATAAATACATTATATTAATTGAATGCAAATGTTATAAAAAGGCGTAAATTTTCTAAACAATCGAATGAATATTTGAATGCAGAATATGATTAAAGGATGAAAAGGGATGAAAACCAAATCTATAATACACTCAAATCAATATAAAATAAACCTTTAGTTAATTTATTTATATCATTATTATTATAATAAAAACTTGTAAAAAACAAATGTTAAATAAATCAAAATTAAATTCTTTTCACAAAATAGTTAAAAATGAGACTTGAATTAAATGAAATAATTTGAAGTAAATTTAACTGAAGTTAACTTTTATTTTATTGAGCCGTCTATTAATGCCCTCTCTATTGAGTGTTTATGTTTACGATGTAAGCAAACATTGGATCATATGTTCTAAAAGTCATTTAAATGTTTAATTCACAAGAATGACAAACGATTCAAATAATTTAGAGTTGATTTCAATGAATGACTTAATGATTGATCGATCGGAACGTATTTATACGTCTTGTTATTGGTTTGTATTTTCTCGCATTTTTATATTTCTTAAACTTTTTATTTTTAAATTACTGTTCAATTGGTTTTCAGCGAAGAAAATATATGGAAATTATGTGAATATATTTCGTTATCGCATAAAAAGCATTTAATTAATTGTTTCGTAGTTTTCATATCAAATGATAAGACAATGGTTTGTGTTTTGCGTTAAGAGTTATTCAATTCAATGACTTGTCTTCAAATTGAATGACAATTCATTGAATTGAAAACTCAAACATTACTCAAAATTGAAATAAATCTGATTGAAATCTAAATTGACCCATAAATAGGTCCCGCTTTGGAAACAGAGACCCGGAGATAAGTCTAATGATTTTTTGTCTGTTTGGGACTATCACGTCATTCTCATATATTCCACCATGACGAACAAACAATCAAAGGTTTATGACTTCGACACAATCCTCTCATTTCCCACTGATTTCGACACTTATTCCAAAGAGACCTTTAGAGACGAAGACCTAATAAAACAAGAATATCATCGAATGTTTCGAGTAATTGAAGCGCAACTTTTTTTGAATAGATTTGCGTCAAATCGTTTTCGAATGAGAAGACCTGACGGCTCGTGGATTAAACCTCCGCCGGAATACCCGTGTATTCAAACTAAAGATTGTGACAATAATCTCGAAGACTTTATATCAATGAATAACAATCAGTTTGAAATGGGATTTGTTATGAACTTAAAAGAATTAAATGCCAGATTCAGTAAATCTATTGATGGACTCAAAAACGATCAAATGCTTTAACATTTCATAATTCAAACAATACTTTTAGTTTCATTGACTTATTTATTAACAAACATTAAGACAAGACTTGCTTTTAAATTAGAATTAAGTTAAGAAAATAATATTAAGAGTTTTTATTTATTAATTTTTATAATGTTTTAATTAATTACAAAGAAAAAAAAATTATAATAAATATAATTAATTATTCAGTCATTTGAAGTTTAAATTAAATAAACAAATGAAAATTTAGTTTCAAATTAATGCATAATTCTCTTTCAAACATAAAATAATTTAAAATAATGAAAATCTATGATTTCGTGATGAGTATAAAAATATTTTGTTTCATTTATTTAAGGCAGTGAATGGTCTCTGAGAAGGCAATCCG
>JAQIWZ010001612.1:0-11326 GCA_034697245.1 Malaconothrus monodactylus
CACACATACTCTCTCTCTCTCTCTCTCTCTCTCTCGCTCTCTCTCTGATGCTATAGTTTGTTATAATATAAGCTACACTTTTAATCAGTTTGTGTGACAATAAATATTCTCCAACTTATCAGTGAAAACGAACGCGAGAATAAGCTATTTTAACCGGGTTTAAAATTAATGACTGCCGCCGGTGTTTTCTTCGTTAATTAGTCCTTTCCCTATTGTCTCGTTCTTTAGAATATATGCTCTCTTTAGGACATACATAACGAATGACAAATGAAATATTCCACGGCTGGAATGCAGTCATGAATCTTTCCTTATAATTAATTTTTTAGAATGAATTAAAGATAAGTCTAACTCTACTTCTATCTAACACAATAACTTATAATAGCATGAGTTCAACTAACTATTTAAGAAGTCAAATAAGAAATTTTCAGATAAACATAATATTAAAAGTACTAAAATTGACAAAAAAAACTTATATTTTCTGTTTATTGTTTTGAAAGCTTTAATGGAGATTTTCTGCTGATAAAAATTATAATACAATATACAAGCAATAAAAAAGAAAAAGAAGTCGATATTAATGCAGCCCTAATGCATTCTACTGTAAATACAATATCTTAATGTAGCGTTAAAAAAACGTTAGAGTAAGGCCTGCGAGGCAGCAGAGATTAATTAAGCAGATATTAAAACTTTTTAATCGTGTTTAGCGCGTTGCAGGTCTTTATACCAATTTATAGCGCGTCTGTGAGTATGCATTTGGTATAAGCACAGAATATGTAGTCATATGTAGTTATATGTAGTCATATGTAGTCATATCTTTCAAATAGAGTATATAAGTTATAGCAGTAGTGTATATACAGAATGGAGTGTATGGTGAGGTACCGCCCGCGGCTTTGCTTTGATACAAAACAGAACAGAGGCACTCATTATCTCTAAATAAAGTTATGATGATGATGATGATGGCGCATAATGTATGGTGATCTGTACCCTTTCGGTATGAAACCACAAAAATAACGAACAAATTACGATCGACTAATCTTCTAAACATGGCTACATTAATATAGATATGTGGCTTTTAGGTTGGGCTACATTAGCGCGATATGTAAGCCAACTAACGCTTAACGAGCAGTCCTTTATTTCAGAAGAAATATTACCTTTGGCTAAATAAGTAATGATAACATTTTACAAGAAGTAATGCTTTATATGCATTAATTAAATTTCGTTATAATGTGAAGCATAACTTGAAAGCGAATACTCAATCTTTTAAGCGTGAATGCATATAATGCATATACAACTGCTAACATATATAACATGCATCATAACTAGACTTACAAGACGTCTATCAAAAACTTAAGTTAGCGACTGGGGAATTGAGTCCATTCTCTATCATTCTATATTATTCTATATGATATGTTTGTTGGAAAGCAAAACAGAAGCACAAATGTGCACAAATGTAATTTGCTTCAACTTAATTAAGCTTACGAGTTGGCCCTTCACTACTCTGTTAGCAAAATCTTACCTAACATACTAAGCTTACGGCTCAATACAACTGCTCTATTCCTGATCATCACACAAGTCTGTTATGGTATCCCTTTTATGCTACATTCCGTTGCGTTCAATTTTCAGAGAAATCACTTCTTTTGTAACTTATTTGGGACTTTTGGCACAATATTCCTTATTTACGCTTTTCTGAATTCTTATAGAGCCTCTCATATAAGTTAGATATGAACATATTTGCACAACACAATGGTCTTAACAAAGCAAAAGTTATGTCCCTGAAAGGACACATCCTTACATTGATGTTAAACTTAACTCTACTTCTCTACTAAACTCTAGTTTGACATTACTCTCGTTTGTTCTTCTCTACTATATTCTTCTGTACTATACTTTGATAGCCGAATGAAAAAGTCAACAATGGCTCAATTGCAATATCTTATTGCCATCACATGTCATTGAACAGATGAGTTAATTCCGTGCACTGATCTAAATGTATTGCCTTTCATAAGAAAAAAATCCTGCAGTGTTTCCCTTCAGTTTGTGAGAGCAATACTAACTTAAGTTGTGTTCAATTGAGTTCAATCCAAAGAACACTGTTATGCAGTAATGGAAGAACACGGTTTTAACTTGTTCTTCGTGTGCTATACTCTACTGTACTGTACTGTAAGTGACTTACAGATGCTTACATCAACTTGTGATATATTGGCGCCACTCTGTCCGCTTAGGTTTGCCATCTTATAAACAGCAACAATAAAAAAAGAGAGAAAATGCATTTCTGTCTGTTTGGTAACTCAAATGCACATCATATCGAATACAGTAATAGTCATTCAAAGTATATATTTCGCATGGAATACATGCTCGAGTCATAACCTCATAAGAATGTTAGGCATCAAGTGTGTTATCTATTATACGGCACTTTTATACCAGTAGTGCAACAACAGGTTTCTGATTAAACTATTCCCTCACAACTAAAACTGACGCCAAAATATCGACTCATATATTTTGCCCCTTCAAAAGAGAGTAAAGAAATATCAGAAGAAGAGAAAAGGAAAGAGAGGGATAGAGACGAGAGAGAATGTCTGGCAAACTATAAGAAAAAGAAAAATAAGCGATGCATTACATTATTCGGGAAACATGAAGAGTAGTGTTTAGGAGGCAGATAACTGAGAGATAAGTTTCAAATATTTTGTCATCCCCTAAATTGATGCCTAAGTTAGGCAATAGCAATATATCCTAAAGAGTCATTGCTATGAAGAATACTATGAAATTATGTTTAATATCGAGGTCATCACATAAAAGAGCGATTCGGTCGGTAGACTCAGTGATGAGAGAGAGAGAGAAAAAGAGAAAATCAGACCAATGAGTAAGTGAAATAAGTATTGGTTTGGACAAGTTATAACATCTAAATTCAACAAAACTTGGTTCTGATGTCCTGTTTATACGGGAGGATATATGTATACAAGTGCATCGATGCTTTTCAAGCAAACGAGAGTGGGGGTCAACCAATTCAGTGCCAACACATTACTTCCATAGCTCATGCTGTGGAGAATCATTAAAGACCTTCCTGTGAATCACTCTCTCTTTTCACTATATGGGGCCCTATGATAACTATGATAACTATGATAGCTATGATGATATACCGCATATACGTTCCAACAACTAATGCCTTACAATTTATACATAAATAGTCTATTGCATTATCTCTTATACAAGTAAAGAAACATTTGCACACAATAAACGCAAATCATCTTAAAAATAAGTTATCATTAGGAAAAGTGTAGAATCAAAACTACAAAACACCCAAACGATGTAAAGAGAGTGATCGTCCAATTGCTAACTTTTATATTTATTTACTTATTCGCTTCGATGAATAGCTCAGAGAAATGTTGAAATGTTATGCTAGAGAGAAGGTGGGGTCCTATCCCTACAAGCAAAAGGGATTCACATAATCGCTTGGATATACTCGTCTACTCAGAAACGGATGAATTTCCGGTGCATGAACTCAAAGTTGGGTAGCATTGCTTTTAAACCTCAATACATTTATGCCTCAACCCTAAACTCGCATTTGATGTTTTCTCATTCAATTGAAAGTTAAATGCAAGACCCCTTTCTAGCATTTTCCTGAGTTTTCAAAAGAGTATAACAGTAAATAAAAGCGCGTCTACAACGTCTACATAAACCTATTTGAGTCCCTATTCAAAAGAAATGCATCAAAACAAATAATGAGACATACTTTGATTCGGTGAACCGTTTTCAGGCATCCGTTTTTTGTCAGTCTTTAAACCATTTTTATGATTCTCATCAACGGTATTGATGACTGATTGTCCACTACTTTCATTGAAGTTAGTCTTATTTTTATTATCATTATTCTGATTCTTGATGTGTTCTTCCTTTTCGACAGGCTCTGCAAAGATGACTGCAGTATCGCTTCGTTGTAGATATTCTTTAATTTTATTATCTTCATTGTCTTCAATTTGTTCATCTGAACAGTTTACAGATGGCTCATTAGTGATCAAACTTTTGTCATTTGTTGACCCAAAGTCTAAAAAACAGAGATAACAAATATTAATTGATCAAAATTATAGTAATTGTAGCAATAAATTGAATTAAACCTTTTTCTTCTTCAGTGTCGGTCTCATCTGCTTCATGACCATTGACTGCATCTTTCATTATTATTTTATTTTCATTATCATTATTATCATGAGAAAGTTTGGTTGTGATACTAGTTGTGATACTTTTTGAGTATCCATTGCGTGTGGTTGTATTGCATAAAACATCTTTTGTTAGGTTAGGTTTGGCACTGAGTTCTGAACTCGAAATATCGTTTATACTAATGTCATGCTTTGTTTTATTGGTTAACTTTTTTGCCTTCATTTTAGTGTTCATTTCATTAGCACTTAATTCTTCCGTATTTGATGAAAGATCCATAAAATGTTTTGACTTATTTAGAGATTGAGCTGAATCTGCTTTTTCTGTCACATCAACTATTAAATCGGTGTCTTCAGGCATAGCATTCTCCAATTCAACTATAAATAAGTTAAAATAATGAAAAAAAAAACTTTTTTAATATATTATATCTTTTCAATTCTATTATAAGAAATTGTTGAAAATTTAGATATTATGCAAATCATGTCAGTCACTGAATTTTGTTTTTATTCAATTGTAAGCGCTTGAGTAAAGACGAAATCAAGCAGAAAAGACAATGCAAGACAGCGTGCATTCACTCAAAATATAGTGACAATGGGGTGAACCACAAAATAAATTTGATATTAAGTGTTAATACAGTAACGATTCTCGCCTTAAGTAACAGTAAATAAGTATATATTGTTTGCTCAATGGAATAGCAAAATGAACCATTTCTTAATACTACTTAAGATACAACTAAACCAACAATTTTAGATAATAAATACTTATTGAAAACAGCCTTCAAATCATTAGGTGATTGAAACTCATATTTCAAAATTTGTGGCTCTGAGAAAACTTTATTTTTTATGAAACTTGATTTAAATACTAATATAAATTTGAAAATACTATTCAAATGAGATGCATAAGTGTATAATAGAAAAGTAGATCGTGTTGTTTGGTAGTAGTTCTAGTACTCGATCATTCCTGAAGATGGGGAGTAACGACAAACTGCATCAAAACAGCATCTGTTGTAAACGATTCTCAATCTCTTTCACTGACTTTCATATGCAATGATGCGAAAAGATAAAAAACGATGACAATGATTCACATCAGGTGGAAATTGTATACATTTAGCATTTACTGAAATGTTGACTCAGAAAAATAAATCACATTAACTTTGAATGATGACACTGACAAAAGTTAAATTAATTAAAGTTATTCAGTTAGGACGTCACGAGTAGTCCAGTAGTAAATGCCCAATATTAAGAGCGATACCTTTATGTCTAAATGGGCACAATGTTAAGTGTTATATCATCGTATGTATCATTATATTTGTTATATTTGAGCTTTCGTTCACATCCAGTGCTACCAAAAGTCAGAGAAAAGCTATTTTGCTGGTTGTGATCGTCCTCATCGCGATCCTCCCTTCTCTCTACTCCAACTCCTAATCTAATAAAAAGCCTTTCACCGTAAATGTGTTTTTCTGCCGGCCTGCTATTAATTGTGGGGTAATTCGATTGAAACTACGGCCCTATACTTCCCTCACATTCACTGATACTAATACTAGCTTTTATTGTCTACTATTGTACTACTATTCTTCTTCTTTTTTTATTAGTAGTCAGCAGTGATTTTTTAATCACGAGACCTTTTTATCAGATCGGGTCTTAAAAGCTCTGTTTTTTTTCATTTTGTAAATGAAACCAAGTGAAAGATGAACATTGTTTTGTCAGTTTAAATAATTGACATTTGTTTAGTTAATATAAGAAATACGGCCAAAGAATTTACAAAATAAAAACCTTTTTTCGCAAGAGAGTAATTGAGACGTTGGTATTTATCGAGTTGAAAGTCTCCTTTATTTCACTGTTTGACTTCATTCAAGTTTTTACTATCTGATTGGGACTGTGATTTCGAAAAATTAATCGTTGTTTCAAATGATACAAAGCTCGCGGATTAAGTAAACACTTATAATTAAAATGCATAATTGAAGGTTAAACACAAAAATATTTTTTAAAAGCCTAACAATAAATTTTAAATATTCAAACAGTATAACAGTTATTGCTTTTGAAGAATTAATAAAGTTTATCATAGTTAAATCGAAACGGAATAAAATTTGAATCATTTTCCTGTCATCTCTTAATATAAAAAAAAATTTTAAAATGAAATCAAAAACAAACAAACAAATAGTATTTTCAGTTAATTGGAAATCTGAGAAAAGAGACTTGAGATTAAGTGAGTTTGGGGCCGACCACTACTTTTAGCTCTCGCAAGTTAAAAGAGCAATTTAAAGATTGACATATACTTTGTTTCATAGTGAACGCAATTACAAAATAAACTTTATAACTGAGTGAAGTGTAGCACACTTTTAGGATAACTTCAAGACTTTCTATTATTGCCTTTTGCTTTCATCTCTGTTGCAAAGAGTAATAGGAAAAGAAAAGAACTGTCGATTAATCATCAGAAAAGAAATAATGGTTAATGTGAAGGAATGATAGTTGACTTTCTTTTCACTTATTTATGGCAAAGCATAACTCCAACGATTATAAAAGGCTAGTTTTGGGACAAAGCAAACCGAGTTATGTCTAATTTTTGTTATTATAAGATAGCAAAGCAAATAAATAGCTGTTTATTGTTCACTATAGATATATAAATATATAGTTTATATTTCTATTTCAAATAAATTTCAACAATCAATGTATTTAATTAATAAGTCAAATATTTACTGTTAATCAAACGAAATACTAAGAACAAAACCAAACCTAATGTTTTATTTCTGTTGTAAAAGTTTATAAATATATTTCTCCATTTCAGTAATGTGTATAAAATGTAGAATTTATTATTTTTTTCGAAGCGTTAATTAATTCCTAAAAAGGTTGGGGTTATTGAAGTCACTCGTAAAGAGCCCTCGCTATGCAGTGCGAACTGAGTTGAAATCATTTTGCCGTAAACTCTACAACTTTATGAATCAGTTATGAATTTAAGTGACTTTACTTTCACCTTAAAAATGGATTAATACAATTTTATTATTTATTTATTTATTATAGATTTTTTTATTATAGATTTGAGTTCATTTATATCGCTCATTAAAACAGCGGAAGATAGGGATCATTACAAAGGAAGCGGACGAGTCTTTTCGCATATATGATTATTTTGATGTCTATATAAAAAAATAAACAAAATTCAAAATAGATTATCTCAGTTCTAAACATCTCTTAGACATAAAGATGTTCGAGATTTTTAAATTAAAATACAAGTCGAGCACTGAATCGTTTATAACTAATTAAAATATTAAGTATAATAAAAGTCTTGATTTAAACTTTGCAATAAATGCTGAACTGAGAGCACAAAATCCGTATGGATTTGACTTTTAAAATGTTTTGCAAGAGTTAACATGTTTTAGAAATTTAGTTAACAAATAGTTAACTAACTTTTCATTAAATAAACCATTAATTGAAGTTTTAGATAACATTCCAAATCTTTATTTCATTAAGTTTTACAATAACTTAATTTATTTTCTAATTGAGTTGAAAATGTTGAACAACGATATTATGGCTCAGATTTTGTCAAATTTGTTGAATTGTCAGAAAAAAGAAAATGAATGTCAGCTTAAGATCTTATAAATAAAATAAAATATTGTTTTGCAAATAAATATAATGCAAATACAATGCATTCTTGAATTTCAAATAAGGCTTTTCTATTAAGTCTTTGATTTGAAAAAATATATAAACAATATATAATTTAAGCAAAATATAAACAAATTAAAAACAAATATCATTAAGAATGGGTTCACAAAACACAAGTCTATCAGAAAATGAGAAATTTTGCTTTCATTCAATCGCTTATAAACTTTATTATTATTTAAATCTAATAAAGATTTAAATGATATTTATATCAATTTATTATATTCTATAGCTTTAAAACACTTGAATTTTTCTCAAAATTTCATTTGAATTATATTATAATTAGATATGATTTTTGACTTAAAATAAAGAAAACAATATTTTTAGTCTTCTATTCCTTGCCTTAACTTTAAGTCGAAATCAAAGTAAAAGTAAATCAATTGAGACTTTATTGAAAACAAAAGTTTTTAATAAAATAACTTAAGATTCAAATAATAGTCAAACTTTAAATAATCATTAATCAATTGAATCAAAAGTCATTAATATTGAAAATAATAAAAAAAATTTGTATGTCTAATAAAAAATGTAATAAAAATATATTATCTGTTAAACCAATAAATTTATTGTAATTAATGAATTGAATGCATTCTCCGCTAAATTACATTTTGAGCATTTGGTTAAAAGAGAAAACAATATGAATGAGAAACTAAGGAATGAAAGCAAATAAAGTGATTGCTTTTCATTTACTAATGTATCAAAAAATTTTCAAATAAAACATAAAAAGTGAGCGAAGAATATGTTAAAAAAGAAAAATGTAAAATGATTTCTGATTCTTTGAGCGCAGACATGCATTATTTAAAATTAAACAAATGCAATAACAGAATATTCTTAAGGGAAAAAAGTTGAACCACTTTTCAAATATTTAGAAAATTTGCAGAAATGGATTTTCCGACAGTCATAAGAGTGAAATTTGAAAGCAGGACATCAACTATATTATAATTTAGGTAAATAAAAAAATAGGACAAATGGCTGTATAGTTGAAAAGTTATCATAAAAAACGAGAACATGAAGAACAGGAATAACAAGAAGACATAGAATAAGTAGAAATGACGCAAAACCCTATTCTCAACATTTGTAACGTTTGTAATGTTTGTAACTATTGCTTACCTAAACCGAAAACCTATCATTTATAGAAAGAATGGCAACTTAATGAAGGCATATAAAGGCAAGAGAAGGCATATGAAGACACATGAAATAATCTAACATGAATTGGGCCCAAATTGAAGGGTTGTATAATTTTGTTACTTGAGTACACCTATAGGTTATTCAGTATATTGAGGGGATATAAAAGTAAGGGGAAAATTGGAAGAAGAGCGTACGTGGTTTGAATCATATGTCATATTTTACAAGCTATTCATCCATCAACTTCAAAATGAGCATCTCATGAAAAAGAGGCTTCACTCCAATAATGGATGCCGAAGAACGTCGAAAGTTGGAGTTTTGCATTAGTCATAATTTAAAGCAATAGTAATGATTAACTTCCGCCGAGTTTTCAATGGATAACATTTGAAAATGTTATAACATTCATAGCCAATGATCTGTGCTTTTCCTTCTGAGTGATGCTGTATAACGACTGTAAGGCACAATTCATGAACAACAGTAACACTAACAACACTAACTTGGATGACTGTCGGTCGCGCTCCACATTCTGCCTGAGTTTGGCCTCACATATACTTTTATATATATATTTTTGCTCTCATACGTTCTTCACGATTACTTATGGCTCATAAAGTTTTGCAACCACGTTATGCAAACGCTTGAAAAGGGGAAAATCAAATGCATAATACGTCAGTCATGCCATAGCATCGCTCTCACCACCAGTACTGCACTTTTTATATCATTCTCTTCTATTCACATGCATTTCAGGTGACTCAATATTATTGATTAGTCTCTCTCTACTCAATACTAAACGATTTTTAATGTAAAGTCAGGAAAGGATGGCTTTCAATAACATTGTCTCAATATCTTATGTTATTTGATCGATAAGTATCACTTTAATTAGAACCTCTATTTGAATATTTGAGTGTCCAAATTGTTGTAAATAAATCAAATCATTCTTTTATTGATTCAAAATATATTCATTTTTGCTCTTTCTTAACAAAAATTTCATTAAAAGTCGAATTGTTTTTACAATAATCAGTAGAGAAGTGATAAACTATTATTATAATTAAGTAAAAATAATGTGAAAGTTAATTAGTAATAGAGAAACTCTACTATTCAATTGAAATAATAAACTCATTTTATTTAATCAATTCTAATGAATAACGGCTATGATTATCAAAAATAGTTAAAGTTGATTCACTTATAGCAAAACAAATAAAGTTTATTTTGAAATTAAATTGTAAAAGACAAGAAAAGGTTGAAGTATAGAAAATAAAAGAAAACGTTTATGCGCTCAAACTTGAACGTTAGTTGAATTGATAGCTATAGTGCAGTAACAGTATGACTTGAAACTCAGTTAACCATCCCTAAAATCGGATCAAATAGAAAGTGTAGAAAAGTATAGGAAGTACTTATGCCCCACTTTAATAAAAGTTGATTTTGTTATAGCTATGACAAAAATATAAAGTTAAGGCACATGTGGCTCTGACAGGTGCAACTGATGGACCAGTGCTCATATCATAGAGCAGATATCAAATACTTCACTATACACTTAATTCTTTGTTCGTTTTTTGATAGAAGGCTTAACAAAGATTATAGAGGTATAGGAAAACTTAGACATTGGAGGCCTGATTCACATTTAATATTTGTTTGGTAAAAGCTGTTTCGGTGGCAGATTTGCCCTATGGAAATGCGAGATAAGGTCTTTGATTCCTTCATCATGACAGGTAAATGTCAATATCAAAACTTTGGATTAAAGACATCTAAAGTCTTTAATACTCTTCAAATCAATGAATAGAATCATCTATTGTATGAATTATTAAAAGTGTAAACTTATGAAAATAGCTCGACTCATAAGTGACAGGATTAGAAATCACTTAAAATAAAGCTGCGCTGAATTTACATAAAAAAATTTAATAGAATTTTCTAATTAAATAAATTTATTTCGATAATAAATAGCAGTGATTAGATATTATTAGTTTCAAAAACTATTTTTAAAATTTAACTTTCGTTTGAAATGAATAGTCTTTTCATTCAAATTTTCAAATAAGTTTTTCGGATAATTAACTAAATTAAATTTAGAATTAAGGTAAGCAAATGAATACTTATATATGTAATAAAGAGAAGAAAGCCTTACTCTGTTGAAGGCGTATAAATGGCTTTTCATGCACGCAAATGCTTATTGGCCCTAATATGATGGCAGACTAGAAATTGCATGAGCACACCGTCTCTAATTATCTAACATGCGAGTGATATTATAGGGGTCTAATGAAAGCCACGTTAATCCTTTTTTCTTTGAATTATGCATGCATACAACAAAAGCCGTAAGCTCTTGCTCAAAGTATTGTAAAATTGAGAGAGAAATAAAACGATGAGTGAGTGAGTGAGTGAGAGAGAGAGAGAGAGAGAGCGAGAGAGAGAGAGAGAGAGAG
>JAQIWZ010001613.1:0-11318 GCA_034697245.1 Malaconothrus monodactylus
AAAAAAATGTCAATTTATATATTATTTAAATTGATTAAAAAACTTGAAATAATAGATTAATAAAGAGATAAACAAATTACCTGATGATGAATGTGATGATAATGCGCGGCAATTGTAAGCCAAAAGGCACACAATTATTTTCAATATAAACATAGTCTTTATTAACAAAAACCCTGTCGACCGAAAGCATGATTTCTCTCTATTTCTAATATTAAAGTTTTTATTCTTATTAAAGTCTTTCGAATGACTACTATTATGATCACAATAGCAAGTGATTGGTTTCCAGTCACTCATTTTGAATACACATTTGATGCGATCCAATGACTCCATAATTGAGTTGAAAGATTTTTCTTTTTTTTTACTTAAACTTCAAACAAAATTTCTTATATGATTGAGAAAAAAAATTTTTTTTCTTCATTCACTTCCAATTATTTTCACTTTAATAGTTCTGATATTCATTTTCAAATCATTGGCTCTGATGTCAGATCATTATTATTAAGGATGAGTTTTGACCGAATCTGAAAAGTATAGAAAACAAAATTTGAAATTTAATTATCGATAACCTATTTATTAGAGTTTCTAATTTTAAGTTAAACTATTCATAAGATTCATAAGAATGAGAAATATTTTACGCTTAAAATAACTTTATTGAATAAAATCAATAAACATGAAAAACTTTTTCCTTCACATTTGAAGTGAAAAATTTTTGAAGTCATCCCATTAATAGACGAAGAGATTTCTCTCATTTCACAAAATAAGTATTCATTTTGAAGAAAATTTCATTTTCTAACCAAAATAAGTATGTTTTCAGTGAAAACATGACTTAAAGTTTAAAATATATGTTAAATTTTATTTCTCGCAAAAATACCATTTGGTATAAAGAGCTGAGAAAAAAAATCATTACTCTTTCAGCATTTAAATAATAATGTTTATGATAGCGAGGAAATAGAGAATCATATAAGAAAATGTACACTTATTTTAACGATTGGCACATCTGCCAGAAAGGACTGTACTTTGAAATGTTTATGTTTATACTCAAAAATGTGATTTATTCAAACTCTCTCTTTTAAAAAATATGCACGAAATAAGACTTGACTCTCTCTCTCTCTTTCTCTCTTCTATGCTTTAGTTACCGTTTTAAACTTGACTGGTATTAGAAAAACTCTTTTTGAAGTCTAGTTTGAATATAAATAATAAATATTTTGATCGGTAAATAACTTAACTCTCTTTAGGATTTGAATTTGAATTTCCAAAAGAGACTAAAATCTATGGCTTTATTGAAATATTTACACTTCTTTTCTAAGCGCTATATCAGTAAAAAATTAGTTCAAATGCAAATATGTTTTGAATATTTAAATATTTCCGGTATTTATAATGTATTTATCATAAAATCAAATATTTCGCGAATATTCTCTTGAATTTACAATTGGAAAAAAATTATGGTTTATAATGAAATTTTGAAATTCAATACTTTGAGACGATTTCGAGAAATTTAATACGAATTCGTTATCATTTTCGTCGAGAAGAAAAAAATATTAGAGATTATCATAATTTATAATAACACGAAAATAAAGTTTCATAAGCAAAACATAGCTGAGTGTGAAATTTAATTTTTCAGACGTTTATTTAATAAATAAAAATTTTATTACTTTACGCAAGCATTAAATCAGATGCAATACTAAAAGAGCTCTAAAAATCGATATTAACTTTTTCGTTGTTTATTATGTCTTCAGTTTTATATACACAGTATTACATAAAATAAAGTTAAATAAAGTACTAGTAATCAAATGGTATGTAATCCACTTCTGGAGAGAGAGAGAGAGAGAGAGAGAGAGAGAATATTGACTATTACTAGAACTGGAATAACAGAAAATGAGACAAATTGTATCAAATAATCTAAATAAGAGCTAAAAGACAGGCATTTATTTCACTTTGAATTTGTTCAATATATAAGACCTAAGAATCTCTATGAATACGAAAACCCAGTGTTTATTGAATCGTAAAATAAGGCTATGATTTGAAAAATTAGGAAACTTTTCAAATTGAGTGAACATTTTTTATTTTAAAGCATATAAAACAAAACTTTTTTACTAGAATTAAAGAATGAATTCTTGAAGTTTTTAGTTCTTGAAAATGAATCGATTCTAATATAATATTATAAATCAAATTAAATTATTGCAAATAATTAAGTGATGTGTCGTTAAGAGCATTGAAGCGAAAGTCAATATAAGTTTTTATCTTTAAATTCTGTTAAGTTTTATGCTTTAGAATTAGAGAAATTCTCTAAATTTATTCTACACGATAAAGGAAAGAAAAACAATTTCGTTTTATTATTACATTTTCACAAATGTTAAACTTGTTTATTAAGCAAATAAATCAATGAAATTCTGAAATAAATTATACAAACAATTGAGAAATTTCTTAGTTTTTGATTTCTAGGATTGAGAAGAAATTGTTTTATGAGATTTAATCTTATTTTCAAGTTATGGAAATAAATGTCAAAAAATAAAAATATTGTTTAAAATTGCAAAACATTTTCTGCTAAATAGATCGAGAAATCGACTGAAATTTTATTGCAGTGCACAAAGAATTTGTATAAAATTCTAGTGCTTTCATGTATTTTGTTTAAAAAGCTCTCAAAGCATCTAAAATATAGTGAATTTTCAATAAAATAAAAAAACTTTATTTACTTTTTGTTGAACTATTGATTTTATTTTATGAGATATTAAACAATTTGATTCAATAAATAATATTTTTAAACCTCTTGACAACATTAAAAAATGATTCAAACTTGAAAACGCTATGAAATTATATTCGTTTAGCTACTGTTTAACAACTGAAACACTAATTAATAATGAGAATTAAAAGCTAAGATTTCTCAAGTAATCAATTAAAATGATTAATAAGTCGTTTGGGAAAAAGGATTTAAGAATTCAGAAGTCATACGAAGAAATTCCTCAGATTTTATCAGAATACTAATCATTCTTGAAAAAAGTGTTACACAATGTTTTTAGGAAGCAATCAATAAACTCCTGGGCATTGACATAAAAACAATAGCGGAATATTGATTGAGGAAAATAGAAATAAGAGATAAAGCGAATAAAACATGATATCCAGCAATGATGAAAAAAATACTTCAGTTCTGATGAGTTCAAATCCTGTTTTGCATTCATTAGATTTTTTTTTTCTTTAAGTATTTCTTCCCACACAATGATATTTATAGAGATTATATTTACTATAATACTGTTTTTTGATTCATTTGCTTTTTATTTCGAATTTGAATTTTAAATTTTTTAGTAAATGATTTTTTTTCAGTTGAAATCTAATATGATTTTTGTGTTTTTTATTTTTGAATGTCTGAGAGATAATTAATTTATTCATTATATTTTTCATAGGGAAGAGAATTGAATTTTCATCAAATTTTTAATTGAGAGTTAATTAAAGTTTTGATATGAGATGAAAATCAAAATTTTATTTAGTCATAAACTGTATTTTATTTATTGCTATTTATTCTTAAGAAGATTTATAAATAAACGAAAATTCAAAGAAAAATAAATGAAAGTTTTCGTTCAGGATTAAGAATAAGTCTTAAAATTCAATTTATTTTAATGTCTTAAACCTTTTTTTATATTACCACTAATTTTCTTAAGAGAATATTCTTATAATCACTCGAATAACAGCAAGTCGTGCATAAAAACAATTCATTTAAAAGTCTTTTTAATAGTTGTCTAACTAATTTATTTATTTTTAAACTAAATTTCTACTAAAACAACGAATAAAACTTTTCAAATTCCTCTTAAAAGTAGTAATAATTTGAATGTTATAAACATTTTTCTTTATATTCATTCTCAGAAATCTGATGAGAGAATCCTTAAAACAGTTGAATAACAACAAGTTGTGCATAAATTTAACTCATTTAAAAAGTGTCTCAAATTATTTAAACAAACATTTTGAATAGAAAAAAGTCTTTAAACATAATCTTTTATGCGAAGACACACTCTTTTATCAGTAAAAATTCTTTTCTCAAACAAAAAAAAATTTTCAAATAAGGTTTCGTCTCTTTATCTTCACTTAAAAATAGAGTCAAAGTTTCATTTTCTCCTCAATAGACACGAAAACTTAGAGCCTATTTATCACTCGCAAAATATTTTCTGATGCGTTCCCTAATTAATAGTGAATAAACTTTTCTCGTTTCAAACTTTTGGGAATAAAAGTTGTTATTATTTGGGTTAAAACGTATTCAGAAAATGATAACATTGTGTGCATTATGAGTGAGTTTTAGAGAGAAAAAAATATTCAATTTATTAAGAGATTGAGATTAGACACGATTTATATAATGCAAGAATTATTTAAATAGAAAAAAGTTCTGATAATTTTTTTTTAGAAAATAATTTACTTTAAGGCACGAAAAATATTTGTTAAAATTGATAAAAATCATCAAATAATTCATTGAAAACTGCATTTATTCTCACATTTTTCATGGTTTTAGTCAAGAAAATCAATAGTTATATAGCATTCAAACATAGGATTTAACTTAAAGTTCAAATAATAATCAAAGTGTTATTTTACAAGTCTTTTTAATTACAAATTTTAGGTCAAGTGAATAAACACATAAAAGCTTCTGTTTTATTATTATTATTATTATTGTTATTATTATTATTTTCACATGT
The DNA here is from genome assembly GCA_034697245.1 of Malaconothrus monodactylus. Classification (NCBI taxonomy): domain Eukaryota; kingdom Metazoa; phylum Arthropoda; class Arachnida; order Sarcoptiformes; family Malaconothridae; genus Malaconothrus; species Malaconothrus monodactylus. Next base: position 4,671 of record JAQIWZ010001613.1, read on the forward strand.
TATTCATAGAAAAATCAAATAAATTGAGTGAATACTAGATTTAATTTAGTGAAGCGCTATTTAAAATGTGAAATAAGGCATCGCATCATTGGGTTGTGTAATATAGAAAAATTTCATAACATTTGTCAACAATAAATGCACTTAAAAAGATTCCCACTTCAAGAGCTTCGGCCGAAAATATAATTTTTCATTAAAAAGATCTCTTCTCTCATTGGACCACAAAATCCATTTGCAATAAACCGAAAAAATTAATTTAGGATTTGAATTCTATAGAAGTTTTTTTGCTCTTCTTTACGACTGATATACAAATTGAATAATTGAAAATGTTTTTTTATGGGAATGAAATATCATTCAAATTATTTATCATTTATTTTTATCAATTTTTTTCCGATCATTCAATTGATAAAGTTTTTCAACGCTATTTAGAAATAAGTAATTCATATGTTATTCCCTATAAAGTAGTTATACTGTAATTCCTGTGGTTTATATCGCTATAAAAGTCAGTGGAAAGAGAAGAGCATTTCGTGTTAGAGAGTGTGTGACTGTTTTGAGAGGAATTACGGTCTGTAGTATGAAATACACAAAACTAAATGAAAAATAAAACTTATGAAATGAATTGAATCGATTGTAGTATTTAATGGTATGTCACGACCTCCCACACAGTCGAGCGCTATGCAAGAGCGCAGACACAAGACCTACACCGACGACGAATCTGGTCATGAAATGCGACCACACGGACATCGGGCACAAGGGTTTCGCTACATTTAATTAGTTGGATGAGCATTTTTCTGCTACCATATGTTCCATTTAAGTGTGTGGTCAAAGTTTGACAAAGAATTTATGTTCGCTTCAAAAATTTGCTGAATTTTTCTCTACAAAAATATTCTCAATATGTTAGATATTTATCTATGTTTTGCTCTAAAAATTCTTAATGAATTGACTAAAAAGATCTATAGCTTATGTCCTCTTTTTCGAAAGGAATGTATAATTTTTAATTAAAATCTAACGAAAAATTTCATGAAATTATATGAGTTTTAACTTTGAATTTTTGTTTAAACATTTTATATTCATTTCAAATACAAAGCTTTCAAATCTATTGAAAATTTTTAATTAAATACATGAAAATATATATGAGTTTTGTTTACGAATTTCTGTTAATTTATTAATTTTCAAGAACTTTATATTCATTTTATAACAGAAATCACGAAAAAGTCAATAGAAAAAAGTGTTATCTTTCAGACTATTTTTGTTTCATTGGGTGTAATGAGCAAAACCTATAAACAAGTCTAGGTTGTAATTATTGCAATCAAAGCAAATTTTTAAAGCCATTGCAAAACAGTTAAGCAAATTTAAGTATACTTTGAAGAAGTAGGAGAGAAGAAAAAAAATCTGAAATTGATATCTAAGGCAAAAATACTCGACAGTTATCTATTTCTCATACTCTGAGAGTCAATCTCTCAATACAGAAATATATAAAATTAAATTTAATTCACTTTTGAGTGAAATATTTTTAAAAATAAGATAATTTTCGTCGAAAGTGTTTCCGCCCACACATGAAAAATACTTGAAATATAAGTCTCGAAAATAATTTCTTTAAAGACATTCAATATTTCTCTTAAAAGACAGAGAATGAAAGACATAATGATATACAGAATGACACACTTTGTTATTAACAAAATATGTGACTTAAAAGTGACTTTAAATCTATACGAATTCTAATAACAATTATGTAAAGGAAGTTATATAGACTTTGAGATCTGTTTTAAAGAAGAATTATTTGAGAGAAATGTCTAAATATTTTCTGCTTTTATTACTGCCAATAAATAAATTACTCGAGTATTTGCTTTAAAGCTAAGAAAAGCGTACGCATTAATAGCTTTTTATGACATTTATTTCTCATGTCATTAGTATTAATACTTTTAAAATTTTGGGCAAAATTTTTGTTTTTTTTTGAAGACTTTATTACTCTTTTTGGCTTAATTTTAAGTATTATTTCCTAACGTAATAAATAATTTGTTAGATAAGAGTTTTGAAGCAATTAAATTAGTGCTAAATTTTATTATTTAATTTTGTTTAACCAAACCATTAGTTAAAAATAAAAGCAATAAAAAAAAGAGTTAAATAAAATGAAAATAGGATTACTTTTTTCGCCTAAGCTTTTAAAGGAATACAACCCTTTTTCAAGAATTAAAGTTTTCTGATTTTAAAGTTTGATAACTTTGATAAAAATCGAGTCAACTTTTGAAATAAAACTCTAATTGCAAATAGTTTTACACCTCTTCTCAAAAGCATATAAAATAAAATAAAAATTAATTCAAACCAATTATGAGTCCATTCGTTTCGTTGTCATAAATCCCATTCAATCGAAAATTACTTTAGTTGAAAACTCAAGGAATAAATTTCAGATTTGAAGATAGTTTGAAAATATTTTTCTGAATGAGTTACTTATCATTTGCTTACATGAAAGCATACACAAAGAAACTGATACACTATTCAAAAAGCGCAGCCATAAAGAGGAAGTGCCCATAAGTCAGAGCGTTAACTAGAAGTTAACAGTCATTTTTGGAGAGGAAAACGCCAGATATCGGGTTCGCTATAAGAGTGCCAACGAAGCGGTGGTCAGAAAAGAGAGGGTCCGAGACTTGATGGGAGGTCTCCCAAAAACATAATGTTTTTGGGGCTCTCTTTTAGTACAATCTCTTGCAGTTCATGAGTAAATGATAGCGAAAGAGCACCCAATAATTTGGGATATAATATAGCGCTATTTTCACCCATCGAATTGGTAATGAATATCAATCATTGTAATTATTGATTTCGAAATACGAACCAAAAATCTAATTATCATTATTTCTAGTCTTACCATTTTTTGGGTGCAGGAATAGATCCATATTATAAACAACAAGCAGGGAATCGAAATTAGAGAACTTGATAGCTATGTACTTATGCGAAATTCAATGCTCTTTTAATTTTAGTTAATTTTGTTTTTTTTTATTTCTTTTTGTTTTATTATCATTTCTTATTGTTATTTATTTGAATTTTTATTTTTGTTTCAAATGATTAATTATTCATAGACTTGAATTACTATTGAGTTTACATTCTAATAATTAAATGTTTTATATTAATATTTATTTTATGCATTTCGGCGAACATTAAAGTTTTTCTCTTGTAATTAGTATTAAAATCAGCAAAATTTGAATTTAAATCACATAAAAAATTTTATTTTTGAATTATTTAAAAGAATTTTTTTTTAAATGAAAAACTTTAGTTTTATTGTAAAGTTTTATTCAAGAATTTCAATTATCTGTTGTATGAAAACATTTTTCTCAAAACAAACTCTTATACTGAGGTCTTATTGTATGAAAAAAAAATTATAGAAATAAATTATATAATTCTTGAGGACCCAAAAGAATAAATAATCTAATGTCTGAGTGTTAGGTGAAAGAAGAAGAAGAAGAAGAGACCCAAAAATCACGAATGAAGAGAAAAAAAAATAATTGGCTAATAATTTTGGCACAAAAAAACTGAAGAATGCTTGAGATTAAGTTACGATTGCTTTCAGTGAGATGGGAGTCGAGATCACTATCTTCTACAATAAATGATAATCTAAGAAATTGGTGGTAAACCTGAAAACTAGTATTGGATTCTTATAAATAGCGGTCATTCATATCATCATTTATTTTCTCTGGACTTGCAATCAATTCAAATACTTATTTAATTTGCAATTCAATTGAGTTCAATATATATTTTTTTAATGCCCTCAAAAATATCTGTTGATTTTTTTTCTCATCATTATTATAGATATTAATCTTCAAGTGCAAAATATAAGACATATCATCACTTGACGTCAATTTTCATTGTCTTATAAGACAATCGATTGAAAAAATGAGATCAAAAAATAGCTTAAATTCTTTTATTAAACATTTCTATTAATATAAAATCTATTTATTCCGTGCTCTACAAGTACTGCAATCGTAATAAATCTCAAAATTGAAGTGATATAAAAATATTTCAAATATATTAAACCATATAATTCTGAAACTAGTTTTCATAAACCGCTAGTTATAGTAATTTATATTAAACTTGAAAATAACAATAAGAGAAAAATATATAACAATTATTCTCTATTATTATATAAAAATATATTTTATTTACTCTATTTATTATTCTGACAAGTTATACGTTTTTATTAACAAACAATAATAAAGTTAACAAATAAGAGAACAATAGGAAAACTTATTTAAACTTCAAAACAAACTTTAAACATAATGTTTAAGCAAAAAATAAAGATATAATAAATTGAGGAAAATCAAAATCAGCAAAAAAGAAAGAGAAAAATTTATTATCAAAATAAAGTCTACAGTAATATAAAGTTATAAAACAAGATCATAAAAGGTTAGTGTTATAGAGCTATTGAGAGGGTAGGCATAAAAATAGTGTATAAAATGTTGAAAAAATGTTTTATAGAACAATATGAAACCAAAAAATATAACTTTTTTTATTCTCAATTCTTCCTGATTCGTGATTTGTTCATCCCGTTTATTAAACACAATATTGACAGCAATCATATCAATGGTATTACATATCAATAGAATGAGAATCTAATCAGAAATAGAAAATGTTGACTTCCCTTAAGACATAAGTTGGATAGCAAAAGAAAAATAAAGTTTAAATGTATTTCTCATTTCAAATTTAATGCTTAATTTACATATATATAAGTCGAATAAATTGATGGGAATTATTAATAACTGTTTCTTTTGAATGATTATTTCGATCACGAATTCCTCTTAAAGAGTTTGAAGAGTAAAAAAAATTCAATTTAAATGACAAACTCATATAAAACATGAATATCTTATCATTGAACCAATTTTGAAGAACTTTATTTAAAATAATAATAAAAGCAAAACAATAAATAATAATAATTTGCATAAAAACAGTTAGTATTATAACAGCTCTCATAAAGAAAAACAAGAGTTAAATCAGATTTTTGTTAAAGAAGTCGGTATTTTATTTCTCATGTGTGTATAAGACATAAAAATCAATTGGAAAACATAAATCAAAGACTTATTTTTAGGGCCAAAATAAGACACTAACTGGTGTTGTAGACTATGACTAGAAGAAGATTTAGGAGAGAAGAGAATATTAGAGAGGAATCAACTGTCATGACAGATAACATAAGAGGCAATAGCTATATAGCGGCCATCACCATATGGTACTTCTTCTCAATGAAGAATATCCCATAAAAGGGTCATCTATTTAAACATTGATCTAAAAAAATTTTTCTTTTTACTCATTTTTATACGTGATTTTATGTCACGAAATTTGGATCTATTTCGGTCTACGATTAGTATCAGAAGAAGAATATTATTTTTTTCAATTTTTATGATTTAAAAGAGAAAAAGAGATGAAAATTTATTTTTATTTTTTAAATTTGATGCTAAAAATTTTTTTATTAGCCTTTGTTTGGAGTTATCTTTAGATTTTTTTTTCTCAAGGATTTGAATCAATGATAGATTATTTTTTTTTAGATAAGAATTATTAACACAGAATTAGGACTTGAGAAATAAAAATAAAATTTAAATTTAGTTCTTTGAATAATCGATTTTATTTCGTAAACTTATATTTAATAGAGCATTAAATTTATATTTTCTTCTCAGTTCAAAGAGAACTTATAAATCACTTTTCGAAATAACAAATTTTTTATACTTAAATGTATGCAATTTTCAAGTTTTTCTTTAAGCATTCAAGTCATGAAATCTTTGAATTTTTTTTCTGGAAATCAATTATATAATTGAATTGATTATAATTATAAATAAAAAAAACAAGCTTTAAGTTCAAGAATTCATCCCTAAACTGTTTCTATTACACGAAAAATAAGTGTTAAAAAAACTTATTTAATAATATTTTTTTCAAACACTTTTTTTGTTATAAACTATTCATATTATATAAGAATATATTTAGCAATTGTCTAAACGAGAAAAGAGACAATTTATCAAAAGAAATATTAAATTTAAATCTAATCTAAAAGGAAGGAAAGAAAAATAGTATAAATGTTAATAAAAGTGAGGAAAGAATAAATTGATAAAACAGTTAAGTAAAGAAAGAGAATTGTTTCTAAAAATTGACATTAAAATTGGATCAGACTTTAAAACTCTCATCAGTGCGTTTAATAACAGAAAAAAGCGTAGACCTACTCTTCCTCTCACATGTTGCTCAACGATGACATGTTAACGACTATCTTATAAGTTTTTAAAAAGAGATTCAACTGTTTTCTTGGCTCGTATTACAAATACATCTATTCATTGAAATACAGAGAACAGAGAAATTGTTAGAAAGAAGAGAGAAATAGAGAAAAAAACGTTTTTTTAGAGAAAGGAATGATCAGAAAATTTATATTTAAGAAGTTGAAAAAATTTGTTCACATCCTGTGCTGTCACACGAAAAAAATATATATTGAGTTTGTCGTAAAAGGCATTGAATTTCATGTAATAAAATATAGTAATAATAATATTTATGGTAAATATAAATTTTGGGCCAAATGTTATTTCGATCCCATTATATAACATATATCATAAGCAATTGCATAGTTTTGGCTCGTTTTTGGGCGGATTTAATGTGAAGTAAATATTTCTTTTGTATTTATTAGCGTTT
>JAQIWZ010001614.1:0-11317 GCA_034697245.1 Malaconothrus monodactylus
AGAGAAAGAAAGAAAGAAAGAAAGAAAGAGAGAGAGAGAGAGAGAGAGAGAGAGAGAGAGAGAATATTCTGACTCAAAGTCATAAGAATATTCTGATAATTTTTTAGAAGAAAGTTATGGCTAAAAAAATCTCAAAAGTATGTTTTTTGTTCGCTTCTTATCAAAAATTAAAATTTTTTTTAATAATCTCAAATATAATAGTTTTTTGAGCCCAGTTTACTGTTTGGTAAATAAAAAGAAAACATGAATCAAATAAATATTTAAAATCTTTTAAGTTTGATTATTCTTCAAATATTAAAAAATTTTTTTCTCTCTAAGCAATCAATTTGTTTAAACAATAACTAAAGGTTATATTTTTAAAATTGAGTTTCAGAAGTAGTTTCCAATCAAAAGCTGTCAGTTTTCTCTGGTTTGATTCACAGCAAAAGCTTTGAAAACTTTTTGTAATTACTCATTGACTTGATTTGCATTCAATCAAATTCAAGCCTGAACTCAACTAATCCTTTAATTTTATGTAAATATATTGCGAGTCATTTGAACGCTATTTTATTTTTTATTCGTTACAAATCAATCAAACCATAGGACACGCAAGACATGAGATCAATATCTTCTATGAATAAACATTAGGTTTCATCAAATGCAGAGCGAGTGAAGTATAAGTTTTAATATATTTTTGAAAGGTTTGAAATGTTTTTCGTGAGAAGTCAAACACACACTAGAAGTGACTTTTTATATGTTTGACTATATTTTCTAATTTTTTCGAATTTAATACACATTTATTTTATGTCAACTTTAATCTGAATAGGAATTAAATTTTTAAAAATAAAATGAAAATTTGCAGTAATTTTGTGAACTTTTTGAATTTTATTTATTTATTTTTTGATAGCTATTCAAAACTCTGATATTTTAAATTAAGTTTTAATGACAATCTCAATAGGGAAGGAACAAAATTAAGATAAAATAATTTTTTATCGAGTTGTATATAATTAAGTAATTAAGTTATACTTAATTTAAATATAAATTTTGATGTTATTCACACCGAGTCTCAGTTTAGGTCAAAAGTGTTTGGCTAATGATCGCAGATTCAAATATTAATCCTTTCGAAAAACAATGAGTTCAAAAAATGATTTATAAAATTGTTTAAACATATCATTTAAAGCCTATTGTGTATCCATTTTGAGTGGCAATAAATGTAATTATAAGAGAATTAAAGATTGTATTTTAAATAACAATAGAGTTGAACATTGTTTAAATATAACATTTAGTCCTAAAAAACTGAATGCAAAATACTTTGGCTTTAATTAATATATTGCATGACATCTCGAAAATTTACAACAAAACATGTGGTATTTTATTGTCTTTTGTTCGGTGGAAAAAAACGTTTCGCTCAATTATTTTAACATTAGGTGTAAATGAACTTAACTTCGATTCTCAACATATTTTTATGGTTTAACTGAAAAAAAGTCAAAACATTTTTTTTTCTTAAATAGCTTAACATTAAATAAGTTAATCGTTCGATTCAAATAATGCATTTATGATAAATTTGATGATAATTACAGTAATATTTCACTCGAATTATCACTTTTGACTAAACCTTTTAAAGTCTTTAAGTATTTGTGAGGTTTTCGAAAAGACATTTAGATTTCGTGTTTGAAGCCTATTATAGACATGAAAACGAGATCTCGTCTCGCGAGTCATAACTTTGAAAATATTGATTACACGAGACGAGACCGAAATTGAAAAAGTGGAAAATTTGAATCTCTAGTCTATAAATTAACTTCTGATATAATAAGTTTTTAATAAATGATTTTCTGTGAAGTTATGAATGCATGAGAGGTAATGTTCGACTCTTATCGACTAATGCTAGCAATAGGTTTATAATAGTTTTAAAAATATTTCGGCATAAAAATAGCTTCAATTGAAATTTAATATAAAATATTATACAAATTGTGTTTTAAGTTAACAATAGTTTTCCAAAGAGGACATAGTTTAAGATAATTGAGTTTTAAAATATTTTTCTGTAAACTCTATTTGGTTTCAAATTTAGATTAATTTTAAAGTCATTTATGAAATTCAAGCCTAAGCTTTTCGAACAAATTTCGGCTCAAAAATAGTTTTCTATAATTTTTTTTCTATTTCTAACTATTGTTTGCAAAATGTTCTAACATTTCACTGAAGCATATCTTGAGTTAGTTTAAAATAATCGGGTTTTGAAATTGAGTTTATTATAAAACTAATACTTTATTGATTTCAAATTTAGATAACTTTTAAAGTCATTTATGAAACTCAAACCCCAAGCCTTTCAAGAAAAAAAATATGATTTATTCAACATAAGCATCATTAACTACTATTTTTTAAAATTATTATTAAATTTTTCTTTTTTTTTTGAAACCAAATCTTTGAATTTTGGATTATTAAAAAAAAATGTTAATAACATTAATAACAAGATATAACTCTAAAATAATGGTTTTAGTATTACTTAAGTGACATATTCAGGTAAACAATTTTTATTATTAATAGTGAGAACACGTATTTCTTGTCAAAAAACTTGATCATTGATTACTTTTGAAAGTCTGCCTAATTTCCAAAAAAAAAGAAAAAAAAATGTAAATTATAGCTAAACAGAAAATAAATTGAATGACAAAAACTCACTTCAAATTTTATTTTTTTGTACACATAATAAATTAGATTTAAATACATTTTAAAAGTATTTCTAAAGTTAACTTAATTGAAAAATTACTTATTTGAATAAACAATTTATTTGCTCAACATATATAACAATTTTTCATCAGAATATTCTTTATTCTAATCAAATATTAATATTTCGCTCTTTTATTTTTCTACTTTGAACTAACATTTGATTAATGCATAAGATTTTATCCAATAATGTGTTGAAACCTAGAATTTAATGGACTTATCAATAGAATGAATACAATAATTGAAAGAAATCTAAAAGTGTAAAGTTTTGAGCATTTTTTTCTAAATTTCTTCCATATCTTTATGATTCAGTTTTTATAACGAGTTGAGATATCGATTGTTAACAGAGAATAAGTAATAATCAATGAAATCATCTGAAAAGAATATATAATAAAACGTCAATTTCATAATAAAAATCCATAAAATATAAGCCAAAGTTTAAAAACGTTTTCAAATTTGATTCTTAAGGCTTCATAAAAAAGAAATATTTGAGTCATAAATACATAAATAAAAGAAACCCCAATTTTTTTAACCATAAATAACAGAAGATAAAGAAAAATAATAAAATAAAATAAATCTATGACCTGAGTATGAATTGAAAAGTTTATTCACGTAATGATTGTCAAAGTATTCATTAAAGAAAAAAAAATACAAACTTAGATTTAAAAATAAATAAAATAAATAATAGTTTAGTTTTGTAAAAGTTTTCAACGTTAACGCCAACTATAATAAAGTGATCCATTCATTATGAATGGATCCAAAGATCACAATTGATCATTAGTCTAGTGGTTAACATTGATTACTTAATATTTGATACAATATCACACACTGAGGGGCCCAACAGTTTCGGTCATTAATCATTAGATTTTAGGTTTAGATCGAAATAATCAAAGCTTTAGATAAATCCCTCGAAAACCAGTACTACTGGAAAATTAAAAATTATCGCTTAATTAAACCGAAGCCAAAAGTGTATTTTAAACTCCGTTTTGCAAATAGTTTTTAACCTTAAAAAAATTGAAATAAGTTTAATCTTTGAGTTTAGAATTTTGCAAAATTGTTATTTTATGTTAAATTTTTTATAATTGAAAAATAAAAATTATTTTTCATTAATTTTGTCTGAAGTTTATAAACATTATTAATAACAGAATTGATTGTCTGTATGCGTAGGACATAGTATTTTGAGCTCACGTTTTGGATAAATTGTTGTTAAAACTTAATGATTAAGTTATTTCTTGTGTTATTGTAAGCGAACGTGATCTCAAGCACTTTGAAACAGGACTAGAGCTTAATTTTACGGTCAGGAAAATATATTTCTAGAAGTTTTTTAGGAGAAAAGAAAACAATATTAACGCTAGAATTTTAAACTAGATTTCACTTTCAAAAAAATCATTAGTGAATATAAAGCATATCATCGCATAAAAAGCAATTTCCTTAAAAGCTTAATCAATCTCTTAAATGATTTGTTTAATGGAAGCTATATATAAAAAGTAAAGGAAAATATTCAAGAATTTACTTTATAAAAGTTAAATTCATTTATGATAAACAGATTCCAACAATAAAAGCCAACCCTTGATTGACCGATTTGTTCAATTAATGACACAATCTATAGAATAAATAAATAAAATAAAGCTCTGAATAAAATCCGATAAAATGTTGAATAATTTTGTTTTTAATTTTTAAGGGAAAAAAATTTAATGAATAAATACTTTGAGTTTCATTTCGATCGGAATAACATTTTTGCTCAATAAGAGGGTGTTTAACAAACGATAAGTTTTACAGAATTCTGTGATATTCGCCGAACCCGTGATAGAGAGTAACGAGAAAAGTGCGATGAAGAGTAGACTCGTGTATAAACTTATAAATCGTATAATAAAACCCATTTGACCATAGATTGCAACGTAAAGCATAACACAAATTAGACCAATATAGATCAAGAAAAACATTGCCACGAATTTAGACCAAAAAATTTCGTTAAAACTAATGAATTCAGAGATCAATGATTTCAAGCTTTTCATTAGGTATAAACCATTTCGAGATTTTCTATCAATTGAAACTTTGATTTTCTCATTAACTTTGCTTAATTTGATGTTAAGATATAAGCAGATTATGTGAAAATAAGTCACATGTAAGGCATGAATACTTGTCGAATAATGACCTGATATACCGAATAATAGACTCCACGGAATGCCATAGAATATAATATCGCGATATTCTCTACCTATCGATAGGGGTACGAATGCGACTAAAAATGAAAAAATAAAAGCAAAATATCCAACCATTTCGGAGATCGATAGAAAAAGTTTTGAATTTTTCAATAGCCTTTTGACATCATTTTCATCAGTTATGCCAATACTTGACGGAGACTTCAATCCAGATAACATCGAGAAGGGCTTAAGCCATACATAATTGACACCATTTCGTTGATACCAATAATGGCATAATTGGCTTAAAGACGGCAATAATGAACAAAATATATAGACCAGATTTCCCTGAATTCTTATGCCTGGAATGAAAGCAATGAAATCTCCGGTGTATTGAAATAATCGCTCATTATTGTCATCCAGAAATAGAGATATTATGCATTTAACTGTGAAAACAATATTAATAATGAGTACCAAACGCGGACTGTAAATAAACTTGCGCTTCAAGTTGTTGTCTAAGCGCTGATCTGTTAATCCATATAAGAATAGATGATTTCCAGCAAGTTTTAGTGAATCTTTTGTGTTTAAAACTTTTTTTGGATCAAATTTTTTTGGGTTAAATTTTTTTTTACTCATCGCTTCCGTCTATGTTTCCATATCTGACTTAATGTAAAACTAGAAACAAAAACTGAATAAAAATTTTTTTAATGCTCTTATTTTTAGAATATTTTGAATAATATGTTAATTACATGGGTATTGATGTCATTATTGAAGAATATGTTTTTGTCGTTTTTTGTTTATTCTGATCGAATCATTAGCTTTAGAGAAAAAAACTTTGAAAATATAATTAAGTTTTACATTTTGAAAATATTATATTATATTTTAAGTGTTCCTAAAGAGAGAATCAATATTTATAATTACTTTTCCAATAAAATGAAATGAAAAATTAGAAAATAAGCTGAAATTTATGCAAATGTAATGATAGCAAAATAGATTTCAAGTTAGAGTTTTATTTATTTTTTTAGCATTTTTTTAGATTTGGTTTATTTCTTAGAACAATGAGGAAGAAGAAGAAAAAACTTTATAATTAAGAATACGATTTTCTTGAGCTCAAAATAAAGATCTGTAACTCTTATTTAATGATACTTTTGAACTTTTTTTGAATATATTTTTCAAGTTTTAGAGTATCAGTGCATCAAATTATTACTTTTGCTTTTATTAAACGATTCAAAAAACTAATGAAATTCAAATTTTCTCTCTCTCTGTATATTATTTTCAAACTAGAGATTGAATAAATGTTTAGACTTGAATGAAATATTCAAGTTTTACTTATCATGAGTTCAAAGGAATATAGCGCTCGAAATGGAATTCAAAATTCTGTTTATACTAAAGACTTTGAACAAAAATTTAGCAAATTTTCAGTAAATTATATTTTGATTTCAGTTACTTTTTTCTGTATTACATTTCATATATTAGACCTTAATTTTGAATTTTTGAATTCAACATTTGGATTATTTTTTTTTACAAATTAAGTAAAACTGAATTTTGTTGAAAGAAATAAAATGATAGAAAATATTGAAAGATAAGGAATACAAAGAATGTTATAATAGTTTGTTCCTAAACATTAAAATGGATTTCATTTATAAGAACTTTAAAAAATAAGTTAATCAGAGAGTAAATGAAAATTTAAATCAATTTATTGTTAACATAAACTTATTTAACATTATTTTCAATGTGACAAAAAAACTTATATTTACTTTCAATTAAGTTTCTATTGACTAAAACATTTTCATAACATTTTATTGAGAATTAACTCATATTAAGTCAATGTTTATCAAGTAAATAAAACATTTTGTTATTTTTTCACTTTCTATGACATTGAGTGAAGACTTAACTATTTTAAATTGTTTTCATATTTTTATATTCCGTGGATTTTCGATAACAATATGAGAAAATTGACATATAGTTTGAAAGTCATATTGATCTCTAGAATAATAAACAATCATTGTTTATAATTATTATAGTTTAAAAAAACTCGTAGAAAATGTTGATTTGCACAAGAAATTAAACTTATTTTTAGATTATTTTGACTTATTTGTTATTCAAATAACATTGAAAACTAACTCTAAGCCTGAATAAAGTTTTTATATTCTTATAAATAGTACTCAATAGAGTTTATCAATTCTTAAAATAATAATTTTGATTTTGAATATTATCGAAAAAATATCAGATCATAAGAGAAGTCATGGCTTTTCTAAATTCACAATTTTTTATTCAATTTATTTTTTCTGTTGTTAAAACTCTTGACTCTAATTAAGTTTTTAAAAGAAATTCTTTTACAAGAAATACAAAAAAAGTTTAATAAATCATTAGCAGAATTGAAAGACTGAAAAGTTTTTAAAACTAGAATAACACCAAAAAAAGAACCAGAATTTTTGTGCATCAAATAATTTTAGAATATTTTTTAGCTCTTCGTGCGATCGGCACATAATTGAAAGGAAAAAAATTGTATAACAATTTACTGATATAACTTTTGCTCTTAAGAGCTTTAGGTTTTTGTCCGGCGTTTGGCAGCGCTTTTTTGCATTGATCTGATTCGGGATCAAATTGAGTGTTAGCGCAAACTAATTCGAAAAATCCGAAATGAATTTTGTCGAAAAAGATCTCAAAATACTCTCGAGCTTCAGGTCCGCAATGGTCTAAAGCCAGAGCATCAGTACAGATCTCTTTGCGCTTATGAGCACAACATAGAGTCGAACGCCATTCATGTTCGTCGTCAGAAACTAAGTGTTCAAACGCTAAGAGATAATTGTTAAGACACGGTATGGCGTCGTCAACACCGATTACATTGTCGTGAATGCATTGGCCGTGTTTTAAATAAGCTGTTGAGTGAAAGACATGAGAAATTATTTTTTTAAAAAATTAATAGACATGAAAATTGTTGTTCATTAAATTTTTTTGAACAATAGACAGTTCTCGTTCTTTCATTGTTGAACGCGAGCGCATTTCAAATTTGAATGACAGGTAAGGAAAAAGAAACATAGATTTTGAGCTTTTTCTCATTGTTTTAGTTCGTGTCGTAAATTCATTTGAATCTTTATCCCTGAAGATGACTCAATAATAAGACGAAGGCTTTAGTTGTAAAATATTTTTCATCAACAACTCAAAAATTAAACCAATTATTACTTTTGAAAAAAATTGATTGACTTTTTTCAGTGAAGTGAGAAAAAAATTTTGAAAAATGAGCTCAAATGTTCAAATAAAAAAAATTATAAACTTATTTCACTTGAAAAATATAATTATATAAGTATTTTATAGAGTAATTTAACAACTCTTTAATTTAAAAGATAAGTCAATTTAAAGATCAACTGATTTAAAATGCGTGCGTTTTCAACAATTGAAGTGAGAAAAAGTAATTGAAAGTGATGTTTAATGATAATTACTTTGTCTGAGTGTCTTATCGTCACATATAAATTCCCTAAATCTGAACTGCATTTCTCCAGTCGCCAAATCAAACAGTTCTCTATGCAATGGAGTTCCGCATCGCTTTATGTGGCCGTAAATGCATTCAAGGGTTTTGTTGAAACCTCTGTTAAGAAATTAGTTTTCACCCAAAAGTGAAATTACAATAAATTGTGAGAAATAGGCTTAAAATTAAACTCAATTAAATTCTCTTTCTATAAACTTTCTTTTGAAGTCTTGAAAACTTGAAGGATTTTCCCACAAAATAATATTAGTTAATGAATGCTATCATTGGATTCATTTTCATTGTGTCTTGTCTTAAGTGCTTATAATTTGATTCATAACTGCATGAATTTCTCTTCAATTACTCTCAAGTATTTGAGCTAATGATCAGAGAGTTGTTCAAGAATATAATGATTTATCTGAAAATTTCGTTTTGTAGGAAAATCCCATACTTTAAAACATTTTTTCTAATATTCAAATGCAAACAAATTCTTAAAAAAAGTTTTTTTAATGATAAATATACAGAACTCGAAAAAATCTTCTCAATCCTGAAATATGAGTTTTAAATGAAAGAAAATTTTAAATTTTTTAGATTTATTTTTAAAAAGTAATTTAAATCCTAATTGAAAAATTTGAATTAAGTAAAAATTTAAATATAGCTTAAGTTTGAAATCTATGCTAAAAATTTTGAAACTCAAGTTCACATTTACATAATTATTATTAATTTGAATTAATAGAACACTAGGAGTTTGAACTGTTTATTAAAATGAAATTTATGTTAATAATAGTTCTCATACCCGCAAAACTGATCCAAACCGGAGGCAGTTGTGGCCAATTTCGTGGCGTCCGGTCTTTTGCCGATAGCGAAAAAAATTTTAAAACAGTTATCAATTCCTCTATTATGACAACGAATTTTTTTCGCGTCTAAATAATTAATCGATAAATAAATCAGCAAAAAACAAATGACTGCGAAATCAAAATAGAGAGAAAAACAAAATTTAATAATAATATGTTTGAATAATAGCTAAATGTTAACAAAAAAAGTAATAACAGTTTCAGAAATGAGATCAAATTAATTAAACAGATTTAATAAATTTGAAGACAAACCCCATATAATAACAAACTTCATAACGATTTTTCTCAAATCACGAACTTCTTGATTACGAAGTACTCAAACAAATAGTTATGTATTTTATTTTCTGAAATATATATATATTTTATAATTTGAAAGACAACTTTCCTCTTAAGTTAACAAAACTCCCGAACGGATAATAAACTACTATTAGTTTAATTAACTAAACAACTTGAATAAAGAATGTCAAGGATTTGAAGGCAAAATAATTTTTAGGTATATTTTGAGCTAATCTTTAACTCATTCACACGTTCTCAATGACACACTTTAACAATAAAATAATATTAAAAAACTTCTTCTTTAAAGTTTTAAACAATTATTTGGTGAATAAGCGTTTTTATACTAAGAGTTACTTTATTTATGCAAAAAAGATGTTTTACTTATTCTAAAGAGATTTTGTTCCCAATAATAATCAAAAGTTTTCTGCAATTCATAGCAAATAATATACAATAATATTTTCCCAATTCCCTAAATACTTGATGAATGGGTTAGTGGGAAATTTTTGGATCATTTCATTACAGAATTAGTTTTACAATAGAATAAAGTTTTAATTATATAAAACTTTTAGAGTTGAAGAAAAAGCTTTTGACCAAATATGAAAAGTTTAGCTATATTTCTGTTGATTCTTTTG
Organism: Malaconothrus monodactylus; assembly: GCA_034697245.1. Lineage (NCBI taxonomy): Eukaryota > Metazoa > Arthropoda > Arachnida > Sarcoptiformes > Malaconothridae > Malaconothrus > Malaconothrus monodactylus. The sequence goes on from JAQIWZ010001614.1 coordinate 10,067, forward strand.
TTTTTGTATCAAATTAATGGACAAAATAGTGATGAAGATAAAGATGAAAGCGAAGAAGAGGAAGAAGATTATGATTCAGATGAAAGTGATTCAGAAGAATCAACAACAATGACAACCACTACTACTAAAAAGCCTAAGACTATGAGAACTTCAAAACAAACCACAACTGCAATCACGACTACCACAGAAACTACAACTGCACCAAAGCCTTCGACTACTACTCAACCGATTTCTACCACAATGAGAGCAATAACTGCAAAGCCTTTTGAAGATAAACCTTTGACAACAACTGTTCAAACTGTTGATGAAAATGATGATAAAGAGGATGAAGAAGCAGATGAAAAAAGTGATGCAAAGAGTAGTGATATTGAACGAGAAGACGTTGAAGATGAAGATAATGATTATGAGGAAGAAGGAGAAGAAGACGACGAAAATGATTATTACCAAGAGCTGAGTCGTGAAGAATTGTTAAAAAATCTAATTCAAAGATATAGTACTTCTGTAATGGATATGAGTTTAGAAAAAATGAATTCAAGCGTTAATGAAAAATGGATCAATTTTCTGACCCGTTCTGATAATGAAGTCATTTCTTTAGTCAGAGCTATAACTCCCGTGGCTTTGGATGCCTTTTACGAATTAGACTTAACTGCTTCTTGTTCTAATTCGTTGCTAAGAATGGCAACTGGTCTTCAGCAAAGTCGTGAGTGGGCTTTTAAGAGTAGGTCTTTTTTTTGTTGACTAATTATAAGTTATGTTTAACTTTTGATCTCAGGATTTGTCTCAGGATCTGATTTTTATTTTCTTATTGAAAATTTATTACTTTCAAAATAACGTTTTCTCTTAAGCTATGATTATCTAAACCATTAAATTAATAGAAATCGTATTAAGTTTCAAGTAGTTATTGATTTTAATAGAAGAGCATAATTTTTCGCTTAATTTATATTTATTTATTCCGTTAAGTTTTTATTTTTTAGTAAATATACTGCAAGTCTTTCGTTTGGGCTATAAATTGATTTTTTTAATATCGTTTTTATGTTGAGCAAAATTTTCTATTATTTTCTTTTGAAATTAATTACATAAAGATTTATAATTTCTTTGAATTATTATATAATCGAAAAATATTTCAAGAAATTCTAGTTCAGAATTTGATGAAATACTGAAATATTTATATATTTTTGAAATTTGAAAAATTTAATGATCAGAATAGAAGTGAATAAAAAAAATCCTCACACTTAAAAATTATTAGAGCTA
>JAQIWZ010001615.1:0-11310 GCA_034697245.1 Malaconothrus monodactylus
TGCTAGAACTACTGCTTATGCTATTATTGTTATCTTCTTTTGACTTCTTGTGTTTCTTGCATTTGCGATGATGTCTAGCGATAAGAATTGAAAATATTTGTTTTGAGTTCAAGTTTGCGCTCAAACTTAAACTTTTATTCAAACTTTTTTAGACTTAACTGATGTAAAAAATTTTTTCAAATCTGGATTTGATTTGAGCTTAAGTTAAATTAAAAATTTTATTTAAATTTTCATTTCTATTATAGTTTAAAAAATACTTTGAATTTGATTTGAAGTTGACTTTAAGCTAAGTTTTTAGTCATTATTGAGTTCAAATAAAATCATTTACATCAATAAAATTGAGCACAAGTTCAATAATTCAATAAAACTGATATGAAATAAATTATAAGTTATTATAATTTTCAGAACTATTTTCAAGTCTAAAAAGTTCGAATTTCAAATCAATTTAACTAATATTTAAAGTTGGAGCAAATGTTTGACTAAAAAAACTGAAAATCTAAACATAAATTGAGACATACCGACAGTGATGATGTTTATGATGGTGTCTATGGTGTCGATCATCTTTGGTGTGCTTTTTCTTTTTCTTAATCCTCATATCCAACTTCATAGACAACGTTCCACTACTACAAGACTGAACCGTTTCGCTGGCCTTTCCATTAGTGCTCATATTTGAAGCTTTGCTCACTTTATTCGACAATGAAGTCAATTTCTTATTCGATTCTTCGTTAGTTTTATTATCAGATTTAGGCTTCGATTGCGTTGTTGTCGAACTATTTTCTTGTGCTAATTGTTTATTATCCTCGAAATCATAGGCTTTATTATCATTATTATTGTCAGAAATCTGTTTCGAAGTTCGACTATCTTTACCACAAGAACTCATTCTTCGTCTGCGTTCTAAGTTCTTGAGCGGATCCGCATTTATTTTCATCTGCGGATAGTCTTGTGGTAATAGTCGGATGTCATCGATAGAAATTCGTCCGTTGTCTCCGTCGTCGAACTCGACAAATACTAGATTCGGATGCGGTGAAGACGAACGCACAAAACCCGGATATAAGTGTCGGTATTGTGTCGACCAATAAGCGCATACGCGCTGTCCTTCGTCTAAGTCTTCTAATGATGGCTTCACCTAATTATCAACGAAATGATTGTATAATTAATTGATTGATTTATATTTAAGAGTAAAGTTTTGAGCAAATATTTATAGGAAAACAGCGATAAAATTAATGATAAAGTGGGCGAAGAAATAAATTGATTGAAAAAATTATGAGAACTTTCTATTGATTATTTGAGACGAGATTTTGAAACTAAATAACTATTCAATAATAGAAAAGTGAGTGAATAATAGAAATGTTTGACATAAAAAATTTTCTTTAAATAAAAATTAATTTTCACTAATAATTAAAACTCAATTTAGAGCACATTTCAATATTTTTTTATGCAAATTGAGTCAAAATTAAAATATATTTTATAACTTAAGTCAAGAAAAATTTAAAAAAATTTTGAAACAGACCTCACGAATGGCTTCTCTAAGCATTTCTTCCTGAGAATAGATATGAGGTCTATGTTGTCGTTCTCCGTGAAGAATAATACCATAAATATCGGGCGCTTGTATGGGACATATCTCTCCCACATATAGCAGTCCATCCACTAACATAATCACATTCATTTTCAAATCTAAATCACTTTCTGTCAGCCTAAGATTTATTGATGACACTGAAGATGAAGTCGACGAAGAAGAATATGATGAAGAAATTGAATTCTGTTTCTCTAATAATGACTTCGGTTTCTGTGGTTCTGGTGTTAATGACTGTTGTATTGGTTTTGATGGAATCACTGGTTGTGGCGATGATTGAGTTGGTGTGGGCTCTGACTCAAGGACTGATTGAGTCTGTATTTCGGTGGAGATATGATTAGATTCTAATTGATTCCATGGTTTGGCTATTATTTCGTCAATCGTCTTGTCCAATAATTTCATACGTTCTGAGTCATATAATTCAAAATTAGATTTCATTAATTGTTTCTTCTTCTTGTTAATAATATCTGACTTTTCTTCAGAATTATCTAATTTTTCGTCAATTATTTTCTTTTCATTACCACTAATGATAACATTTTTAGCCAAAGTATCTGTCGTTTCGTTCGCGACATTTGAATCTTCTTTTACAGACTTTTTAGGAGTGATTTCAGAGATCTTTTTATTGCTGTTATTAATATCACTAATAATTTTCTTCTCGGAATCAGTTTTAAACTTCTTTTTCGATTCTTCTGATTGTTTTTTCTTACGTTTCTTAATCTTCGAGTCATCACTACTATCACAAGTACTGCTGAATGATGTGCTAAATGATTCTGAAACTGATGATAACTTTTTCTTCTTATCTTTTTTATTGATTTTATCTTTAGAATCGAAAACTACTTTTTGAACATCACTTTTATCTTCAATTTTACTCTTGTTTAAAGAACTTATTGAATGAGAGATCAATTCAGAGCTCGACTTCATGTTTTCATCGTTAGAATGAATCACTTTATTCTTAACCAATAAATTATCTTTTGGTTTAATGACATTTTCTCTCAAATCTTCATTTTTCTCATTAATAGCTTTTAAATTATTGGCATTAATACTATTGTCCTTAAGCTTAACAATTTTTAGTTTAATATCCGATTCTTTTTTCTTTGAATCCTTACTATTAACCAAATCCTTATCCTTATTGCCATCAATGTTGACATCTTTAGTGTCTTTGGTCGCGACCACAACCGAGTCATGAATAAAAATACGTTCACTTCTTCTCAAATTAAAACTATTGGTATTTAACTCCTCATCAAGTCTACTCAATTGTCTTCTTCTTCTATCGAAGAGTTCAGTTTGAGAGCTGGAAGTCTTCATTAATTTCTTGATATCACTCAATGATTCTTCATTTTCATCATAAATAATCGGCGAAGAAGTGAAACAAGACTCCGATCTTTGCTTTCTCTTCATTAAAGACAATTCATTCTTTAAATTATTATTATTTAGATTCGAGACAACATGAGAATCAGCCGAATGCCGTCTGAAAGGGCTTCCGTCATGACCGCCGCGTTCTTCGATCGATCTCTGTTCAGCTAAGGCGCTCAACAGCTGCAGACCATCGACTGGTTCAGCAGTCGAAGTGTTTGATTCTTCTTCTCTGGCGGCAAACTCTTCGATCGAATCGACCAATAGGTCGAGTCCGTGATGATCAATGAATTGCATAACTGGCGCCGATTTGACCGGCAATACCGGTGCCATCACTTCGTCGACTGGTTCGCAGCGATCGTCAACTATTGTCAGTTGGACAGAATCACGGCTCGATTCTTCGTCATCGATGGATGAGTTGCGATCTATTACATGTTTTTTGTCATTCATTAATATGAGTTTATGTCGTTTTCCTTCGTTGTCGTCATCTTCTTCTGAAGAGTGGATGTGATCCATATCGACCTTTAATAAAACATTTATTTTAAATTATATTTAAGTTAATATTACTGTATAATTAAATTAATATAATTTTTTGCGGCCGAAAAGTTTTCTTAAAAGTTAAATTGAATTTTAAATATTTATTTAGCTATAATTTTATCCAAAACTAGTTTTAAATATTTAACTAATATTAAAATAACTAATATTATGAATAATTTCAATTAATACTAATATAAATATTCATTTTCAATAGATATGAAGCTTTAATAAATAGAAGTTTCGTTTAGCGTTCAACAGATGTGTTGAATTCAATTTTATTTAACTTTCAATTTGTTTATAGATCAAAATAAAAAAATAATAACTATCAAAACAAATAAGTCTGAAATTTCACAATCAATTAATGAGTCTTATAATTAATTAACACTAATTATGTGTTTTAAACACTGTATAAACACAATAGAAACATCAAAATATTGAAAGTCTAAAATTCTTTACTAGAAAAAGAGAGACAAAACAGGAACAGTTGAGTCAAAATATACTGCACAATCCTTTTCAATCGATTTGTTTGAACGGCTCAAAACCTATTTATAGTAAATCTCAGCACGAATTGAAAACTTATAAATACAAGAAAATAGACGAAACGAAACTAAAACGACTCAATGATTAGAACTGAATGAAGAGAAAAATCAATCGTTAGTGCATAAAAAATACAAACTTTCGATTAAGCGGTCGCGCAATAAAACTTTTTATTAGACTATTTTTTAACAATATTTTTCAACTAATAATAAATTAAGTAATAGTAATATAAACATAATATTCATCTTAACTATACTTGAAAATAATGTTTTTCAGGAACAATAATGTTAGAGATTACGAGAACATCTGGTAATAGAGTTTTTTTTAAAGCTAAGCATTTCTCAGGGAAAGAGTTCAAAAGTTAGATGTTTTTCAAAACTATAATGCAATAAATTTAATGAATCATGTTTTGCTCAACTAATTGGCAGAAAAAGGAATGAAAAAAACTGTTTTTTGATGTCTGCCTGTTAACAGGTTTTAGATTAGATTTTATATAAAATATTAAGTCTTAGCTTAAAAGTTCTAATCGTTTATAAATTCAAAACATGTTTTATTGGAATAGTAATGTGTTTGTAATGCGAAAGATTTCGAGTTTTATAGCATTTTTAAAAGCAATTCATAGAAAGGAAGAAATGTTTTTAAATAAATTAAATCTTAAGATAAGAATAATTTATGTCAAAACTTTTTTGCCGCCCAAAAACTCAGTCAAAAAGTTAAAAAAAAAATTTAATTAAAGAAATTGATAGAAACCTGAGTCGCAGTTGTCTTCATATTATCACAATTGAAAACTTCGTCATCACTAATGCAAGCCTGAGTCCCGCGTTCGACATTCAAGTTGTTTAGATTGCAATTAGCGTTCGAATTACTGCTATCTTTGATGTCTTTGACATCTAATTGACGACCGACTTTGATATTATTAGTGGTAAAAGTTGTAGTATTACTAGTCGAAATGTTAGGCATAACAGAAGTGACTGGCGCTGAGGCCGCGATTTGAACTAATGGAGAGTTATTTCTAGTGTCAAGTATTAGAGTTGATGTCGGTGTTGGGCCTAAACTGGCGAAGAATTGTTGCGGTTGTGTCGCACCCACTGGTAATGTAATTATTGTCGACTGGCCTGACTTTGATTGATGTTCATTGTTTTTGATTGTTAGCGAAGGTATTATTGCCGGAGGTTTTGTTGTGGTTGGAGTTGTTGGCAATGACGAAGAATTGCGTATTAGATATAGTTGCCCTAAAAAATTATAAATTTTGGGTTTAGTTCACATCAAATTCTGTGAACTCTCGATATTAGAAAAATTTTAATTTTATTTTTGTTAATAAATGTAATGATTGATTACTAATTTCAGGCATTTTTAAAGATAAAAAGTTTATGATTCAGAAGAAAGAGATCAATTCTTTCTTATTTGTATTTAATTCTGTTGAATGTTATTATGAAAAAAATTACTGATTGTGCAAAAAGTTGTGCAAATTCTCGACAAAAATAAAATTTTTCTTAATTGATAAAAATTTTAAAGAGTTTAAAAAAAATGGAAAACTCAATATCTTTCAAATAAAAAACTATTTCATTCATGTTTTCATTATTTAAGTTAAAAATTATTGAATACCTGTCAACGAATCGCGAGCCAACTGATAGTCACCGGTAATAGAAAATTGTGAACCAGTTTGTAATGAATTATTCGTATTAATAGTTGAATTAGTTGTCGGTTTAATCCATAGGGAAGTTCCGGCCGGTGGAGAATCAGTGATAAGTATAGGACTGTTGGCAACCATTGGTAGCGATAGTGTCGGAAGAATTGGTTTCAACGGTTGCGTTGCATTAGTAGCCGAAATATTTGCCGAATCTGTGGGCGATTTGGTCTTCGGAGACGTCCTTTGCTGTGCGATCGCTATTCCCACCGGTATTGAAGCCGAAGATGGTTTGCGTGACATTCGAGGCTTTTTAGGCAATTGTTTAGTCGCATTATTTGTATTATTATTACTACTGTTTTGTTGCGACAACTTTTGAGTATTGGCTGTAATTGTGTTAACACTACTATTATCTAATTTTCGAGAATTAATCGTTTGCTTCGATGTAATAGTAGTGTTACTGATATTCTGTATTGATTTTGTACGAACAGGATTTACAGACTGTGTCTTTGGATGTATTGGTTTATGTGATTCAACAACAGGTACTGATATCGAAGACTTCGTTGAAGTTATAGGGCTTTTAGCTGTCGACGAATTTGTAGAGTTAATCGCTGAAGACATTAATGACTCATTTGATGTTTTTGATGATTGCGGAACAGATTTAGTCGTCAACGACTTCTGGTGTTCGGCAATGGTTTGGTCTTTTTGTTTTGGCAACACTATAGATATGGCGGCAGTCGATTGGACGCCACTCTTACTTTTATTATCATTAGATTTACTACTTATTCTATGAGACTCTTTACGATATGACTGCAATTGTTTGAGTTGAGACTCTCTTTTGGCATCTTTATCTTTCTTACTACTAATTAAACTTTCGTTTCCATCACTAGATTTGACACTCAATTCATTCATAACGAGATTCTTATTATTATTATTAACATTATTATTATTATTATTATTACAATTACTATCAATTTTAACAGCAATAGAATCTGTTTTAGTCTTCAGTTCATTATTATTTTCAATAATAATATTATTATTATTAATAACATTATTATTAGGCACTGAATTAACTGAATTTAAAGGCAAACTCATATCACACTCAATCAGTTCGCGCTTTACTTTAGCGTTCATTAGATTTAAATCATTATTATCTTTAATACAGGTCTTAATCGGAGATTCGTTTCTTGTGTTAGCAGTTGTCTCACAACTATTATTACTCTTATTATTACATTCAATATTATCTTTGCGTTTAATATCACTTCCGTTTCGAACAACTGTTTCAATGGTTTCCTGTATTCTCATTAAGGGCTCAACTCTTGCCGAATGTTTTTCTTTACTCTTATTCGGTATCGAAGTAATAGTAGTCGTAATTGTCTTCTGTGGTAACTGTTGTTGTGACTGTTTGTGTGTTTCATTAACTGATGTCTTAATTGACTTATTATTGTTATCATGTTTTGACTTAATATTTCGATTACTATTTTGTTCGTTATTATTATTAATAGTATTATCGATTCGTTCGATATTTCTCTCTTCAATATTGATATTATCATTAAAATGATTGATTTGTTGACTGTTTTGATGCGAATTACAGTTGAGTTCTCCGGGTTCGCACTTAATCGATGGTGTCAACGATGCTGTAGTGCTTGGCGTCGACGTGCTATCACTTAAATAAGTTGGCGGCCTATCAACTGATGATGAAAGAGATGGCGAGAGAAGTAATGGCATCGATGATGGAGACATGAAAGCAGATGACAAACCGGGACCTAATCATTGATAAGACAAGAGATTGAGAAATATATTGAAATGGTTTTAATTGATTTGATTTAAAAAAATTTTTGAATTACTTGAAGCATATGGTGTTGGAAGAGATGATACTCTTGGATATGGCGAATGTAGGTCTGGGTTTGGGCTCAACGATGAGATTGAATTTGGCGAAAATAGATTATAGAGATGTGCACTCGTGTTGTAGCCCATACTCGATGGACCGAATGATAGGCCACTTAATTGATGATAACCTTTAATTACCAGAAAAATTTTAACTTTTAGTTTTTCAGCTCTTATTTGAAAAATTGTCATTGAATTCATTTTTCATTATCTCTTATCTATTGCTGTCATTTATTATAAATAATTAAAATTGAATATTAGCTTGAATTCTAATTATACTTTTGATAAATCAATAACTATTTAAAAATTAAACATCAGTTTTAAGTTTATATTTTGAAGTTTAGCTAATATTTAACTCTTAAAACATATTAAATGACTATAACTTCAATAAAATACAAATAATTTGAAGAGAAAAGTAGTTATTATAACAAATATAGAAAATTTCATACTTTGTTGCGCTGTTAATGACCAGAAAGAGCTCGGAGAGAGTGGTGAAGTTGGCGTCAGAGCGCTGTACGGGTTATAATGAAACAAATCGGGCGGATATGCAAGACTTGCAAAGCTATTAAGCGGCGAATTATATGGATTTTGCAAATGAGCCGCACTTGAAGCCGAATAACGACTTAAATAATTATAAGGATGTGTTGTGTACGGCGTTAGTGGCGAATAAGGGAATGGAGTCGAAGGCGCCGGAGTTGCGATATGACAGCGATCATCGGCTCCAACGCACGAGTCGCCCGTCAGACTGATTGGTGTCGCCGAAGAATCCATTTCTTTTTGCGGTCAATACTAGACTTTATATTATTCTTAATAATAGTCTGTTTTTATTTGTTCTTAAATTCATTTATCGATCAGTTTTTTTTTGACAGATATTTAAGTTTTTGTTTCGATTATTATTCATTCGTTTGTTTTTCTGTTTTTTTTAATTCTCTTGCGTTCAGAGAATTAAGTTTTGGGTTTTATTTATTTTCGTATTGTTTGGAATTTTTATTTTGAATGACTTAATGAAGAGTTGTTTCACATGTTATTCTTCTCTTGTCTTTAGTTTTATCTCATTCTTGACTTGTTTTTCGTTTATAATAATCTTGTTTTCAATAATCCCTTCCAATAAGTCTTCATTTAATTCAATAAATACTTGAATTCTTTTTTTCGACCAATAACTCCAACGAAAAAATAATATCAATAAAAATGAGTTTTAAGAGAAACAAAACAATAAACAAACGATTCGTTCAATAAAATTGTGACAAAAATATTGTGGGAAATAAAATAATTAATTAAGTTCTTAATCGAAATGAAAAAAAAATTAATAATAAATGCGTTAAAAAATCAATAAAAATAAGTAATTAATCAATAAATTGCACACAAATTTTAAGCCAAATAACTATTCGCACAATAAAAGTATCGTTTAATTAATTAATTAATAATTTTTTTCTTTTCGTCGATTAATTCAATGATTGAATACTTTTTGAGAATGGATGTCAAAAAAAAATATAAATTGTTTTTAAAAATTTTATTTTCTTTTCAGTTGTTTTGCAGAAAAATAATAATTAATTAAATAATAAACAGAAAAATATTATTTTTGGCAAAACAAAATTGTTTTCTTTTCACATGATTTCTAAGGCTTTGAATCGAATTTAAACACAAATTAAAGAATTATTTGTTGAAAATTAGAGTCAAATCGAATTCACTATTAGTTAAACAATTGATTGCAATGAATGTCATTATAATATTTGCACTAAATTTAAGTCAATTTTATTAAACAATTTACAAATTTTTATTACTTGTGACGCATTTCTACTATAAGTCGTCCAACAGTTCAATTGTCAGACATTTTGCTTTTTCTAACGATTAATTATATAATAATATTGAGTAATAATGTTTTGTGTTAACAGAGATTTAGTACTTTATTAAATATCAACTCTTGTAATATCTCGTAGTGTAATGTTATATAAAAAGAGACCAAAACTGAAGCCATGCAATAACTCGTTTAGTTTTGAGCCATTGATTTTGAAGTGAGAGTAAACAAGACTTGGCTATCATTGGCTTAATATTACTCAATGACGCACTCATTATGTGACGCAATAATAGATAACAAGTTTGGCAGACAAAATGTTTCACTCTTTTAATGGGAGGAAAGAATTTTTTTTATAAAAAATATCATTTATTTTTTATAAAACTAAAGCTAAAACCTTAAGATTTTATGTATTTGTTTGAGATATTAATGATATGATAACAAAAATTGCTTAAAATTAGGAGAAATTTAAAGTTTTATTGAGACAGACATAGCATTCAATATATAAATGATTAGAAAAACATGAATTTCATTAAAATGAGTGCTCGAAAAACACATTCATTCTGTTAAACGATTTAGTTTTTTATTAAATTACAAAAAATACACTCAAATTCACGTAAACTCTATATCACAAAAAATACTTAAACTTCTAATAAACTTAAAAGAATTTTAAATTGAAGTTTTGAAGCTTTTTTTAACTTTATTTTCTAGTGTTTAGGCTTTGTGTGGAAATAAAACTTTAGGACTTCAGATAAAATGAAAAACAAAATCATAAATAAATGTCAAAAATAGTAAATAAACAGTAATAAAAGAATGGAAAGCATTTCAACGCATTTGTCAACAATCGTGTTTTGCAAACCTGTTAAACGATATTTATGAACAGATTTATTAATACAAAAAAATACTATAAATCTTTTCGCAATCAATTAATAATATAATTTAGTTATTAATAAAAATTTGATTTAAAATACTATTCCATAATCAAATTATTTGGAAATCGAAAGCTTTTTAAATCAATTACAGTAAAAATGATGCCTTTATCGAAAAAAACAAATTCTATTTCAATGTCATAGAAGTAATGATTGTATTGAATGCGAGGGTTTCGCAATGCGAGTGCTATTAAGCAGTGGGTAATTGACTTGAATTGAATGTGAAATTAGTGTAGAGGTAGAGCAGTAGTTAATACACTTCTCACGAGAGTGCAGTCACACTAATGTCACACTAATTCTCAAATGCAGTCACAAATACGATACAAACGGTTCCAATTTTTTCAAGTTTGACGAATACTATTACAAACTTCTATTAAGGCATCAATTGTTTTAGAAGTTATATTTGGTCTGACTCTAAATACAATTGAATTAATTTTTTGCACAATTATTAATGGCATCCAATAGTCCTATATCTGTAATGAATGGCTAAATATAATGTTTGCGTTAAGATTGCAGTTACAGATATTCCCAAATAAGAAGAGCTATGATTTTAAAAGTCAAACAATTCGACGAAGAGATAAACTTGATTAAGAAAATTCTTGTAAATAATGGTTATCCGCTTTCATATTCATAAACTCGAGAATAATAATTACTTAACTCTATCTGAACATAGAGTTCATTTTTAATTTATAGAATTTAATATTTTCGCGCTTAAAAACTTATTAATTGATTTAAAAAAAATTTTTGAGTTTTATTCAAAATTAAATCATAAAGTTATTTTCAAATTTTTTTTATTACACAATAAGTGCTTCAAAACACTTTTAAAATGAAATAATTTGATTTGAATGACTTATAAAAAAAGTTCTTCAAATTTTTCAATTTTAAAAATATCATTAAATTAAATACAAATTAAAATTAACTTAAATAACAAGACTGTAAGGCGAAGGCGGACAGACATTAGAAGAAATGGAAGAACAAGAGACATTGTTTGAATCCATACTCAAATAGTCTTCACTAGTATTGGTTTGAATCCAATTGTAGTCATATCTTTGGCCATAAGAGTCCAACTGAATCA
>JAQIWZ010001616.1:0-11310 GCA_034697245.1 Malaconothrus monodactylus
TCCAATCATCGACCAATTTTTAAGTCTATGCTAATTATTTGAACAATAAATGATCGACGAATTAGTTTAAAGAAAATTTTTCATTAATTTCTGTATTAAATATCGTAACTTCTAATTAAATGAAATTATCTTCGACTTCATGAACTTTCGAACAAGTTTTTACTACAACTTAATTAGTAATATTATTGTAAAAATTAATGGCATAAAACTCTATTGAACTGATATTATTTCACAATTTTTTTTCAAAACAATTTTGTTAACTTCAAAACTGAAAATCACTTTTAATAAAACAAAACTAGTTTTCCATACAATTTGTATTGTGACAGTCTTTATATGCCTTTAGTAGTGACGTACCTAAAACTTTCTTTTCTATTCAAATAAATTTTTTAAATTTCATTAATTAATGATGAAATTATTTATTTATTCAGAGATCGATATTAGGAAACATTTCCATCTGTTTGAATAGCTTTTCAATTTCGCATTAAAGTTGATTGAAAAAGATTTTTTTTCACAAAAGTTAGTTAAAAATAATGTTTAATAATATTGGGGGAAAAAATTTCGATGATTTATACTTTTATAAATTTTTTTCGGATTTATAAATTCATAAATTTATAAAAGTATCTTTGATGTTATAATCGAGTCATTTCATTGAAACTTTTCATTTATACCCATAAATGAGAGGTTCCGCCACTCCTTTGAATTAAAAGAAAATCTAAATAATAATATACTATTAAATTTCGTAAACTTTTAAAGCTATTCAACTACTGGTACTTTTTCTCAACCAAATCAAATGACAATTTGTCACACTTTTAATACTTGAAAAATACAATAACTTTATTTTGTGAACTAAACAGTGTTTCTATTGTTCGACAAGAAGTCGTTCAGATTCTAACTCGAAATCGAAATGAAAAATAAAATTCAAAACTTTTAACTCAAATAAAAAATAAATGAATTTTTAGAATTTTTTCCTCAGCTTTCGAAGAGTTGCTACAAATCAACTATTCGATTCTGTGATTCTGATAAATCTTTTGAGAAGATTTTGTTTTAGAAGACGAAAAAGATGTCAATCTACGATCTAATTAGTGATAAGTCATCAGACGATATGATGAAACGCTTGAATCTAATCGATTACGGAGTCTTTGCTTTTATGCTAATGATATCAACGATTATTGGAGTCTTTTATGGATTTTGTGGCAAAAAACAGTCGACAACGAGTGAGTTTTTAATGGGAAACAGATCTTTGAGTGTATTGCCGGTCGCGATGTCAGTGATGGCCAGCTTTATATCAGCCATTGGTTTATTAGGCATTCCGGCAGAGGTTTATATTTTCGGTTTGCAGACTTGGGTTATGATTTGGACCTTTCCTATTGTTATGCTATTATCTGCCTATCTATTTATGCCTGTATTTTATGAACTGAAAGTCACGAGTACTTATGAGGTAAAGCTTTAATAAGTCTTTATTTTGTTACTTAATTCGCATGTAATTTATTGGCTCATTAGTAATAATTATTATAAGTCTTTTAGGTTCAGTTTTTCACACTTCAGTTATTGGTTTCTTATACTGTATTTCTGTTTTGAACAAATTTTTTTTTCTCAGAATTAAGTTTAAATTTCTCAACAAATTTTTTGAAATTCTAAGACTTGGTTCGCAATTATTTTTTGACTGACGCAAAGTTTTCATTAATTCAATAATTAATTAAAAAAATAATTATAGCACTAAATCAATTATAGAAATAAAATAAATCTATGGATTATTTGTTTCATATTTTCAATAGAGAAAGTTATTTAAGTTAAAGTTTTTCATTACTTAATAATTCTTTATTCAGACTTTTAAAATAGCTTTTATTAAATCTATTCAAAACTCCGTGAATTTCACTAACAGTTTCTCAAAGTTATTAATTCTTTAATGCTTTATTCACAGTAATGATTCAGAAAAAAATCGTGAAAAGAATTAGAGTTAGACTTAAATAAATTTTAGCCTTCATTTAAAACCTATTAAAAGTAATAATTCTTCACTCATTCGAATGATTTCTAAATTATAATGAGTAAATAATTATATGAATTAAATAATAATTGTATTGATAAAACTGATAAATTAACAAATTTTAATTTAAATTTTATTTTTATAACTTAAGTATTTGGGTAAACGCTTTGGAAAATCTGTTAGACTTTTGGGTTCGATTCTCTTTTCCATAAATATGGTATAAACTTATTGAAGAATTAATGCTTATATTTTGAAACTTTTCTCTCAATTTTTCTCTTAATTTAGATGTTTTATATGTCTGTTGTTTTATATTCTCCCGCTTTAGCCCTCTCTCAAGGTATGAATTTTTTTCAGTATTTAATGAACATTAAAAATAACTTAATTATTAGTTACGGGTCTAAGCGTTTGGTTCTCAGTCTTATCAACAGGTCTTGTCTGTACTTTCTATACAACAATTGTAAGATATTTCTTCTCAATTAAGTAGAACTTTATTCTCATTTAATTTTGTTTTCTTTTACTTAACAAAGGGAGGAATGAAAGGTTAAAACCGACCTTAAAGTCATATTTTCAAGAATTATAATCAAGAATAAAGTTTTCTGAATTCTAGCTGTCGTTTGGACCGATGTTTTCCAAACACTTATGATGTTTATTATGATGTTTACTGTACTTATTAAAGGAATTATGGATTTGGGAGGTTTACAATCTGTTTGGAATATCAATAAAAAGTATCAAAGAATCGAACTTTTTAAGTGAGTTCACAGCAAATCAAATTTATTCATTTTTCACTCCTTCTAAACTTTATTAATGATTCAAAATTGTCCAATAGTTTAAATCCTGATCCATTGATTCGACACACATTCTGGACAGTCAGTATCGGTTCGTTAGTTCATTGGACTAATATTTATGGCACGAATCAAACTATGGTTCAAAGATATCTTTCTATACCTACGCTAAAAAAAGCGCAAAAGTATAAAATTTCATTAAAATTTATTGACTTTCAGAAAACCTTTAATGTTTTGAATGTTTGATATTTTTGAAAGTTTTTTTTGAATAGAAAAAAGTATTAAAATTAAATACTTTTATTTTAATTGTAAGCTCTAATATCAAAGAGAGTAATTTTGACATTAAAGGATTGCCAAACCTTTAAAACTAATTATTAGCTCAAAAAAGTTACCTTTTAATTGTTTTTTATCGTTTAAGAAATTAAGACTAACTTATACTAAACTATTTCATAATTTAAACTAATAATTATATCTTTAATATTAGAACATTATTAATAGTACTGCCACTGAAAACAGCTATAATAACGCTTTCATGTTTGGCCGGTTTAGTAGTTTTTAGCAAATATTACGACTGCGATCCGTTGTCAACAAATCGTGTCAAAGCTGTTGACCAATTATTTCCACTTTTCGTAATCGACACTTTAGGCTTTATTCCAGGCTTTGTCGGCCTTTTTGTTGCCGGAGTTTTTAGCGGTTCTCTCAGGTATTAAATACTAACTAACTTTTGAAATATTAACTCAATATTTTTAACAAAATTTATTCAACGAAAACCATTTATTAGTTATATTTAATGAAAAAATTTTCAATTAAAGACTAATTTTACGCAAACTCTGTCACTTTCAGCACAATATCCTCAGGCGTTAATTCGTTAGCAGCCGTTACTCTTCAGGATTTTATTAAGCCTCACATTCGAAGCAAATTAAGTGAATCTTCGGCTACAATAATAGTTAAATTTGTTGCCGTATTCTATGGCTTATTATCAATAGCTCTGGTATTTATAGTTCAAATGTTTTCGGGCAATTTAGTTCAGGCGGCGATCGCTATATTCGGTCTCATCGGTTCACCAGTTTTTGGACTTTTTATTTTGGGTATACTTTAATTCATTTACTTATAATTCAGACGTTTAATTGATTTTTAACTTAATTCAAAGGAATGTTTATTCCTTCTGTCAATTCAAAGGGTGCTTTTTGGGGCACAATATTAGGCATATTCTCGTCTCTATGGATAGGAATAGGAGCCATGTATTACGGTCCATATCATCCTAAAAAGCCTATTACTGTTGATCATTGTATTGATTTATATCAAAACATTACGTCATCCAATTATTCAGCTCTTGATTTTGGTCATCCTTCGATCGAAGAATTAAATAAGAAGTAAATTATTGTCTCTAATATTTGAAAGAAATGATAATCAAATTCTTTACTTTGATTCGAAATATAGTTCAAATATTCCAATAATCTATCAATTGTCGTATCAATACTATGGAGTTATCGGAGCTTTAGTCACAATTATTGGCGGATATCTCATCAGTTTTATTACTGGTCCGTTCGAGTCTTTTTATTTCATAATTTTTAAGAAAAGTTTCAAAGTTTTGACAAAAATTCAAATTTTTTCAGAGAATTTTTTTTATTGTTCTCACAATAGTTTAAGAAAATTAAGTTTAATATTTGAAAATGAGGTCCAAAAATGATCGACTAATTCAATGATTATATCCTTAATTGATATGTTTCTCCTAAAAGGTCGCACTTCTATCGCTGAAGTCGATTCACAACTATTCACTCCTTTTGTCAGGAGAAGAGTAGAAAAATTACAGCGAATGAAAATCGATAATTATGTGGAAAAGGTTTGTGTTGAGTGATTAGAACTAATTCTGTTATTTATTATTGAAACTGTTTTTTATATTTCATTCAATATATAGTTTGGTCGCGAAAAAGTTAATTCAATTATAGCTAAAGCTATTTCAGAGACTGAGAGACAAATATTAGGTAATAGAAAGTCAACTATTGATAAGAATAGTATTGTTAACAAAATTATTAACGAGAGTAATAATAACGAATACACGAATGAAGGGTTTGTTAAGTCAGATGAAACCAAATTCTGACAAAATTAATTAAAACTATTAATATTTTCTTATTTTTTCTCATTATTCTAATTTTGATATGTTTTGTTTCAATGTTTAATTTTGAAACATTTTTGTATAAAGTTGTGCATCAATTTTAATAAACTTAAAACAAACTTTTGATCAATTTTCTCTTATTTACTAATATTTGTTGAGATCAAAACTTTTTCTCTTGAATTCTAGAAGACTTAAATACTCGCAAAAATTATACAGTATTTCAGAACATTCTTTGTATTATTATTACTTACAAGTCTTCACGGATTAAAGTTTCATTTTTCAATTCATGAATAAAGTGAGAGAATGCGATATTTTTTTGTAGCAAATATAAGAATCTATAACTTAATGTCAAAACGTCTAATAATATACTCGAAAGAAGCTCTTAAGTGTTTTTTCCTTTAAAGAATGATGAATTTGCTCTTATATTATTCAATATTTATTAAGTCACAAGTTTTTCTCATAAAAGCAGATATTTTTTCCCTAAAATGTTTTTCTATATTTGAAACTTTAAACTTGAAAAATATCTATTTTCAGAAATTTCTAAAGACATATCAAAAGCTAAACATCCGTCCAATAGTCTATTTGTTTGGTTCTCAAATTTCTGTGAAAAACAAATCATAAATTTTAAGATTCAACTCATCCCATATTTAAAGTCTGCTTCAAATCAAACTGAATACAAACAGATTAAGAAAAATATTTGAACAATAGTTCACTTAATGATATAGTAGTTATGGTTTTTCTATTTGTTTCTCAATTCTCTTCTTTTGAAAATTTATTTTTGATGAAATCATTGATCCCATATGTTATGTGAAATTCAAAGCAATCCCTGAACTTCGAGCCCCGACAGGCCCTACGGCACACCCTCTAATCGCACACCTGTCGCCCATAATTGTATTGCCTTAAGCCATATATGCCTTCTATTCTGGTAGCTCTCATGCAAATCAAGAGAATCTAAACTAATCATATTGTGGCGAACATACGGATTATTCAACGAATTCTCTCAACTCATTCAAACTTTCTCTCCAATGTCTGAGCAAAAAATTTGAGCTCAATTTTGAATGATAAAGTTTTATTCAATTTTTTTGTTTATACAGAATTTTTGAAAAAAATAATACGAATTTTATTTATTTTTCAAAATGAGGGCTAAAGAATTCGAATAAAAGTTAAAATTTTTCATAAATAGAATTATCCTTATAATTGTTTTGCGCAATTTTTAAAATTTTCAGATATTCTATTCCTAACTTTAAGGGTTATTACTCGTTAAACAAATAAATGAATTTTATTATTTGAATTTATTTATTTATTATTATTTGATGTTATTTTGACTATTTTTCTGTTGTTCATTACTATTAATAGAAAACCTCCAGTTATTCATAACCTTATCCTCAATTACTCTTTAATAGTTTTTCGCTTCCGATTCTCTGATAGCGGATGTTTGTAAATGAAACCCGAGACAAATGCTAAAAGTAAAAAAAAATTCAGATTTATTCCCGATATAAACATGATTTCATTCAACTCATATCGTTCTTAATTTCAATCCTTGAGTTCAAAAACATTAATTGTCAAAACCAGATATGATCTCAAAACGCAAACTCTAAATACTCAGCAAAAAAAGCATTAGTTATCTTACAAATAGAGCTATTATTAGTTCATAAATTTGTATGCAATTAATCTTAATGCTCATCAAAACACCGTTTGATCATTAAATCTCTTGTTTTAACGATCAGTTGATAGCAAACACCACAGGAAGTCATCTAAAGCCATGAGAGAATTAAATTTATTTCTATTAATTCCTTCGCGAAAGAACATCTATTATTAAAGTTTTCTCGCATCATATATTTTTTTTAGTACTTTTGCCCTCTCCTCAACCTTTTTCCGGAAGACCAGACACTTTTGATTATGATTTCCTTTCAACTGTCGCACTCATCACAACCGCATGCGATTTTCTGTGTAATGATGTGCAAAAAGTGGCATCAAATATAGAAGATAGTAGTTTTTGACCGCAATTTACAAATATCTTAGGAAAAACTCTAACTCGTTTAAAGCAAACAATTTTCAGTCCCAAAGAAATTGAAACTTAAAAAATGAATTCTTATTTTCAAATATATTTGAAACGTTTTAGTTGAAAATCAGTATTGATTGAGAGCTGACCAAAAGTTAAATTTTTTAAAAATTGTAATAGAATTGAAAATACTGTAAAACCTTTTTTACTTAAAAAGTTTTAGTTCGCTATTACTTAGAATTGATAGTTTAGGTGAAAAATTATCTAAAGTTGTAGCTCTCTTGCCATCAATCTATAAATAAAATAAACAATTCAAGTATAAACTATGACAAAATGGATCGAAACAATGAGTTTACAAACCATTACATTTCTTTATTTTATTTTATCTACTTTTCTAAGTGAGAAAAGTCATGAAATTGAAGAATTTATTGAAGAATGTCTAAAACATATTAAACTTGAATTGAGCGCATAAATTAAGTTTAATAATTAATCAATAGAAAATGATGGCTAAAACAGAAACTCATATACAGAATATCAAAAAATATTGAAGCTTTTATTTAAGGAATAAGAATTTGAAATAGAATAACTATTCCTATTCTTGAAGACCTGCGCTTATATTTGAAAATCTCTATCATTATATCATATATTGCAATAATAGAGACAACTCGAAAATCCTAAATAAGACCATATCTTTCTGACCCATTCCTGCAATGCCTGAGCCAAACACTCGTGCGAGAGATATCTATCCTCTCTCTTTGAAAATGGTATCGACTGCTGCCTTTCAGTGATAGCTAAACGCATAATATAGTATACAATTGAATGTTGACTGTTTTAACGCTGCAGTGGTACCGAAAAAACCAATGGAAAAAGCTTTATAGAGAAGGACTGCCGCAGCACTTTTCAGTCTGAGTACTTCTTCGCTCTTATATATACACCCTTTTCATAAATAAGTTGTTTTCGGATCTAAATATAGCGCTGTTTTTCTAAACCTTTTTTAATTAAAAAGAGTATTTGTGACAGTATTGGAGTGAAATTGTTTTATTTGCCATTTTTATTGGAAAATTGATAATTGACATAAATCTAAATCGAAAGGTAAGGATTTTTATTTTGAATCAAATCGAATAGATTTGTCGATTTGACAGTTTTTTTGGCGCCGATTTTTGCTCTCCTCTCACGTATTCAGCCGCTTATTATTGTAGAAAAATATTGTTTTGGCGCATATTTTCCCCAATGCATTTCGAGTAATTCTTGTTTCTCGAGCCAATTGTTACTATGGCGCAGATTTTTCCAATTCTGCGATTTATTTAGCAATAAATTCTTAAATCGATTTTTTTATTTTAATTGGACAACTCAAATATTTTGAATTTCAATTCATGCATAGAATAAAAATTTAATTACAAATCAAAAAATAATTTGTAAATTGAAGTCTGAAATTAAAATTCATTAATTTATTTCTATAGGTAAATCATTGAACAGATTTTGTCAAATGCATGTTGTCTTTATTTAAAGAGATTACTTATTATGACAGTTCTTTTCAAAATAATTAGTTAATTTTTCTCTCTATTTAAATTTATATTGAATCTGATAATAATAAATGTCAATAAAAATTCATTTTAGATTTTATTTTCCTCTTTCATTTGTTGAGATCAACTCAAAGCATATTTGAAAAGCTTCGCGGATATAATAAAGTAAGCCTTAGTTATTCTACTTGAGAGGTAATTCTATGAGAAAATCCTTTATGCAACTAAACATTAGAGACTTTTATATTGTTTAATCTTTTCAAAGCTCTCACCAATTTATATGAAATATTAAATAATTTTAAATTCAAAACAATCGTCTCGTCTTAGTTATCGATAATTAATAACTAGAGTTATATAGAAATAACAGTTTATATGTCTGTTGATCAATATTTTTAGTTGTAATAAAATAAAAACAGAAACTTCATTATATTAATGGATTCTGAAATAAAACTTATATTAATTAACTTAACATTTGTTTTAATAAATATTAATGTTTACAAAATACTAATGAAATATTTTATTTTACATTTATTGCACTTAATATTTGACTTGAAATTGAATGATCAGTTGTTTTCAGACAGTTTTGTTTTAATTATTCATTAAAGAGTGAAAATTTTTGAAATTAAAATCGATTTGAACGTCAACTCGACAATTGTTTACTCGTGTCTCTTATAATTAATTTTCTATTTGAAGAATTCTCTTTCAAATAAGTTTTTAATTAATAAATTTTTTCACTTAAACTCATTGACTACTGGAGTGAAAATTATAAACTCTTTCTCTACAGAATATTTTTGGTGTACAATTCAAGCTCTAATAAAGTTTATTTTTCTGATCACTTCACGAAGAAATGTGAATTTATAACTAATTTATAGTGAATAAGAGTAAAAAAACTGAGATAAATATTAATCACTTAATGCTTTTACACTTCAAACTCTTGTTGTTTTCTCAAAATGCTCTCTTTATAGTCAATTCATTTTTTGTTGACACTAATCTCTATTAATAGTTTATTTGCAGAGAATTTTAGAAATACATTTTTTCTCAGATGTTTGTGAGAAAAATCTACAGAACTTATAATAATCTATAAATCATTGCAATATTGATCGCTCTCTCATCAGTAATTTTTAACGAAGATAACTATCAATCAAGTATATGAATACAAGTTTCAACAGAATTTAACGCTTCGAGGCGACTATCAGTCAAAAAATGAGAGAAATTGTCATATTATGTTGAGACAAAAATTTTTATCACTCGATTTGTTTTGTTCATTATATTTGTGTAATAAACAAACTGAAGAAAGATCTAAATGAGTGTTTCTATTGAATTATTGACTAAATTTGAAAATTAAAGCCGACTCATCAAATATTTTTAAAATTAAGAGAAAATCACTTCTAAGATTTTAAAATTTTTGTAATCAAAATCTCAACAAAACTATTAGTTATATAATTTATATTCTAATAGAAATCTCACGATTCGTGTTGTACTCAAAACTATTGATAACTGATTCGATGGCGAATCTCTCCAATGATAACTTTTATTTTCAAGATCATTAATTGAATGAGCTCTTGGCTATTAATTATAAGATACTCATAATAAGACTGCTTATGATCTAATGACCAGTTTAAATATTGCATTCGTTGATAAATATCATAATAAAATACTTATATTTCGATTATTGCTTTCAAACAACTCAATTATAAAATAGTTATTTTTCTTTTCATCAATTTATATTTCAATAAAATCTGCAGCTCATTATAATATCTATTATAAGATCATAGAAAAGAAATGATCTCTTTATTATTTCAGTTTTTAAGCCCATAAAACAAGTTACAAATTTACTTTTCTCATTATTTTAAGAAAAAAAGTTATTATTCAAACTAATTTTTATTAAGACAACGCCTGCATTAGAAAATGGTAATTTCTTCCCAATTTAATGCCTATAATTAGGTTCGCAATTATAGTTTAAAGTAGTTTCAAATTTAAGACTTTTATCCAGAGAGGAAACAATGAATATTGTTTTCAGCTCTAAAAACAGACTTTCCGTCTAATTTAATCTGTTTTATGTCTTGTCTCAACGTTTTTTATTTTGAAAGAAGTGATTTTCTCTGAGAGAACTCTACAATAACTGTCTCGCGATTTGTAGACAAAATAGCATTTACTCCTAAATCCGTTGTCAAAACACACAAATCTTCTTCATTTCAAAACTCAGAAAACTTAAAGAAAGACTAATTAAGTAATGCTTAACTTCGACTCATTCAAAAATCTATTTAGGAGTTTATTACGATATTTAAAGACTTGTTTTTCAAATCTTTATGCATTTCGTATGTCATAAATTTTTGTTGAAGTTTTTTGTGAGAATTTAAAATAAGTCATGTTTTCAGTTTACTACAGATTTCAAGTCTTTTATTTTCCTCTAATTTTATTTAAGAAAAAACACAATTTTCAATATTTTTTTTTGTTTATTGCGATTTATTCCTTTATAAACATTCAAAAAAGTTTATCTGAGACTTGCACGCATAAAAAAATATTCAGAGAAAATGATTTAAGTGATTGTTTATTTCCTGATTAGCATTTTATTTATCTGATTGTTAGCTACAATTATACTGGTATTTAGATTATAGCTCGAAACGCAGAAAAACCAAAAGGCAGATTTTCATTTGGCACAATTTTATTTAACGGAAACTCCGAAACGCACAATTTCAAAACGCGAAACTTCATTAGGCAGAAAAATTTCTTTGTATTTTTTTAATGAAAGCATAAGTTTTATAACACATAGTCAAATGTGCTTTGTGTTTATATACAAGTATGTATGTGCTCAGTAAAAATTTCTTTAATCATGATCCATGTTAAAAGTTTTCGCGATAATATAACAATCTTATGTTAATCAAACTATTTCAATATTATTATTT
>JAQIWZ010001617.1:0-11307 GCA_034697245.1 Malaconothrus monodactylus
AGCAATGTCTCAAAAATAGGTTCAACACATCTGTAGAATAATAACGTGCTCAATATATATTTGAAATTTTATGTCACCCTAAGCGATATCACTTTGATTAATAATTTTTTATTTTTTGCCCAATGTTTCAATTTTTATTTCAGAAATTGCGTAACTTTTGGCCAAAACTCTTTAATTTATCCATTGCTTTAATTGTATTCAACATATATTTATTTTTGAATTTGTATGAAAAAAGTCAAATTCACTAAATCATAGATCGATATACATTAATAATTATAAGTTGTTTTTTTTTGCTAGAGATTAATCATTGGTTTTTGATGTTTTTAATGCGAAAGAATTACATAACCATAAGTTCTGATAATAAATAAAATTATTAAATTTTTATATTAAAAAAAATTACATAAAAAACTATCAGTAAAATCAAATTTACGACTGTTGTAATAGTTCTAAAAAAGCCCAAACGTTTTAAATAAAAACGTGATTTAACTTTTTAAATATTACGAAAACAAATTTCGATCATTTCAGATATAAAGCCTTTTCAAATCAATTTATTAAAGGCTCAGTAAAAATGAGAACATTCTTTGGGTTTATTATTTTGTAAATTAATTTCATAATTAACACAATTTTTGTTTTGTTTCAAAATATCGTTTGATTAGTTTTGCAATCAATTTCCTCAATAACGATGAGATGATTTTTTTAAGTTAGAAGTTTTACTCAAATGTCAAACAAATTACTATTAGATCATAGATTGAAATATTGATTGAATTGAAATTTAATTTCAAAGGCTATTATTACGTATGACTTAATTATTTTAATGAAAAAATTTCATTAAGATATTAATTAATCTTGATATTTGATGGCCTTCAATATCATAGATAACTGTCTTTTATTTGGTATTTTTTTTGTGTTAAATGAAATAAATTGATTAGTGGGGCGAAGACAGGTTTTGAATTGAGACCCTGTAATCAAAGTCGATTGAAAAACTCGGCTAAAAATGAGGCTAACGTTACATTCAAGGCATAGAAATGAGGGATAACAAAATTATGTTACACTTGAAAAGTACACTAATTCTTAGAGTTAGTGCGCTTTTGTCTTCTGTTTGTGACACTAAAAAGAAATGAATACTCGAACAGTGGTCTTGATTTTTTGCTTGTCTTATTTGATTTTTTCGGAAATTCAAACAACTGAAGCTGTGTTTGAAATGGCCTGTATGGACAAATGCCTTAAAGTTCGTCGCTGCAAAAAATATGGATTAATTTCTTTAGATTTTGATTGTGACCGACAGTGCAAAAAGAAGTGCTATAAGGTATCCATTTTGATAACTATGTCATAGCTTTTATATGTTCCAAACGCTATACTTTATTGTTTAATTTTTTTTTAATTCTTTCTTGAATATTAGGTAAAAGCTTGAAATGCAACTCGACAGCAATCTCTTTGGATAATATTTCTCTCATAATGAACTCTAATTTATTTGGAATTTCGTTTTACTTTCAATAAAAAATGTAATCGTAAAATAACATTGGATTCAAGCAAATCATTTGAATATTACTACAGTTGAATCATAAAATTGTAATATTCAAAAAATTAATTAAATAAAAATTTATTTCAATCAAATTTCAACAGTAATCCTATTATAAGACCTTATTTGAAACCATTACAGGTTTTATGATTTAGTTAATTATTAATGAGTTTAATCTTTTAGTTCATAATTTATTCAAAATTAGTTATTTTAAATTGGACTGAATTCTGAAATCTTTACAATCTAACTAAAGCTGAGTTAATGTTTGTCAATTCTTCAAAATTTTTTGATTTGGCTCAAAAATTTTTGGAAATTTGAACAAATTTTGATTCTCAATATTTTCTATTGGTATTGAAACTTTACCTAAAAACATAAACTTAGATAATTCTGTGTTCATTCTAGAATTTAAGCACAATTACTTGCAATTGTGATTTCATCCCAAATAGAGACTGTTTTTCATAGTTTCGTCTCATTTTTCACCAAATTTAAGAAAAATTAAAAGTTTTTAAAATTTCCCAAAATATGGAAATTTTTTTAATTTTAGGCCAAATATCTCTTATCGGATTTTATAGACGATTTTTTTGACAAAGTCCCAAAATTTAAGCAAAAATTTTTTTCCGTGATTAAAATCTTAATTTTTTCAAGATTTTTGCCAAAGTTTCTTCAAAATATCAAAGAGAGGGGGGGAGGGGTGCCAAAGGAAAAATTTTTCAATCTCAACCTTTGCTCCTGTTTCGAAGGCCGAATATATACAAGCCTTATATATTTCTGTTAGAAAATACATAATCAGGAGTTTAAAAGATGAAAGTTATCTCTGAGAAAAATTACAAATATATATTTCAAGTCCTAAGTTTCTGTCGAAAACCTAGGGGTATATTTTTACCCTTTGAGAATTTTTTCAGAGGGAGCACACCCTCTACGCCCCCTCTGGTGAACCAGGATTATAAGTATTGTGTGATATATGAGATAAACATTGAATTTATAACATTCGATAATTGATAGATCTTTAATAAACCTTTTGATTTTGAAATGATATTATTTTTGAATACTTAGATGTCTGTCATTATTAAACATAATTCTAAAGCTTAAAAAAGATTGTGAAAGTTGTGAGGTCTGAATCTGGCTCTATCTCTCAAAATTTAGTTCAGTTAATGGTTGATGAACTTCTAAACAATTTTGAAAATTTGAAAGCACGCATAAATTCCCAATCCTTTGAATGGTGCCTCTATCGGGTCATTAGACCTGTTAAATTTGGTATTCGGCACTTGTGAAATGCAGCCGAGATGGCAGCTCACAGATAGGAAGTGCTAATTCTTTTCATATTGAGGTCGATAATAAAGGATCTCTTAAATCTTGTTATTTGGCTCAAAATATCCAATAAAAGAGTCCATAAGGCATAAAATGTTATAAAATTAACCTCAAAAGCATTTCGGGCTAACAATTTTTTCTCATTTTCAATCATTTTTCAATTAAATAAGATCATGATTTTTTAAAACTTTGAGTTATACTTTCAAAAAGATGCTCCAATAGGGGAAGCGATTCCGATTTGAATCAAATTTCATCTTAATATCTAGAATTAGAATTGAGTGAAGTTTTACTTTGATTTGAATCAATATAACAGATTTACTAAATCTGTTTGAAATTTGAGTCAATAGATGAACGAATACTATAATCTAAATGAGTTTGAATTGTCTAAATTGATTTCTTAAGACTTATTAGACAAAAATATACTGCATATCACTTCGTTTTTATCATCACATAACTATCATATACTCTGTATATCATAACATATATATCTCTTCTTTTTTTTAGTTTTCCCTTTTTTATAATTTTTTTTTGTCGAAATAAAAAATGATAAAAAATAAGAAACAAGATTCTAGTTTCGATTTCATTTACAGATAAACAAAAAATGTCAAAATTTTGGACTCGAAAAGAGATTTGAAAAAAGAAATGATTCAAAAGTATTTATTAAGTTTGAGTTGACAGAAACTTGTTAGCACTTAATTCTAATAACGAGAAATTCAAACATTCGTCAATTCTGATAGATGTCACAAACTCTGGCAACTCATTATTCAATTTTCTTCTTTGTGATAAGATTTAAGTCTTCACAATATCATAAGTCAAACATTTCATTGAGTTATTTCCAAAAACAAAATAAAAATAATGAATATTATTTCGAAAATAATAAAGACCTATCAATTGCTTTTCGATTTCTTGATTGAGTTTTAAAGCATATATACATATTTGTATGAGCAACGTTTCTAAAAAGTCATGAAAAATTTTGCTTAATTTAGTATAAAATATATCGAAATACCTAAAAGATTCAAAATAATGAGCGAACAATTATTTGAGTTAACTTTTAAAATGAAACTGCTTGTTATTAATATTAATAAGAAATTTATTTTCGCTAATGTTAAATTCAAACATCTGTTCATTGAATTTGTCAGTATTTGATTCAGTATTCAGAACACTGAAAACTTTAGATCATTTTGTACAAATTTGGTAAAAGTACAGTATTTATAAATCAAAGTACAGTATCATCCGATCAAACTGTTGTCACAATTTTTTAAGTGGATATATTTTATAAGAATTTATTCATTACGATTATTGTAATAGAATATTTTGATGCAAAAAAGTTTCATGATTTCAAAAATGAGTATGAATCCATCAGTTATTTAGACAATGCATCCATCATTTTGGTTAACTGTTGTTAAGACTTTCGATTACAATATAGTAAATTTGTTTTTTATTTTGAATTGGATTACTTTACTGTAACGGAAAAATATGTTCCTATAAACAAGAAAATAGTTCTTATTTTGAAAAATCTAAGAAGACAACAAAACTTGTTAGTATAAAACCAATAAAGGAAATTAATGGTTGATAAACTTAAAAGCAATAATTTGCGTTCACCAAATCAGGTTTGAAATTATTTTACACAATACACGTTATTAAAATCCAATTTAGTTAACTATCTATTGTTTTATTAAATATGAATAAAATAAAACCTGTTAGAGATATAAATTTATTCAAACAAAACCAGTAAAGAAGTATTATTAATTGAAAATTAGTACAAAAGTTCGTAATCTTTTAGCTCATAAATCACTATAATTTAGAAGTTTAGAAATTGAATAATAAGAAAAACTAACACTATAAAGATGATAAAAATGTAAATTTTATTGGATTATAAAAGTGATTGTGAAGAACTGATTTTAATTATATGGTTTGATATGAAAATTATAATTCAAAATGGTTGGCACGAATTAGATTAGATTTGAATTTCTAAAAGATATCCATCATTTATGGCAAAAAAGAGAAAAAAATTTCAAAAAAGGGCAAAAAAATTCATGCTTTACAGAGAGACTAATTTACTATTGATTAAATGAAGTGGCTATTCATTTATTCAGTGGCGTAGACTAAAAAGGAAAAAGATAAAACATGACGTAAAATTACTTAATAAATATTTAATGTCTGAGAAACAAGTATAAGAAAAAAAAGTTGAAAATTAGCTAAAATCTTACTTTTGAGCTATTAATCAAAGAAGAGATAATAAAACACGATAAGAATACGGTAATAAAACATTAAACATAACTTTAAGATGACTCGAACATAAGGGTTCAATAATTGTCAAAAGTTGGTATTTTGGAAATTCTT
Organism: Malaconothrus monodactylus; assembly: GCA_034697245.1. Classification (NCBI taxonomy): domain Eukaryota; kingdom Metazoa; phylum Arthropoda; class Arachnida; order Sarcoptiformes; family Malaconothridae; genus Malaconothrus; species Malaconothrus monodactylus. The sequence goes on from JAQIWZ010001617.1 coordinate 5,171, forward strand.
TGCATAGTTTGATACACTTTAAATTTAAGAGAGAAAAAGAATTTTTTCAGAGAAATTATTATTTCAATAACATATATTATTTGGAATTTGAAGCTGTTATAAACTCATGAACACTTTGATAATATTGTGGTTATATTTGTGGAAAGTTTTGTTATTGTTATAAATATAAAATGGAAATTGGAATAGTTGTATTATCAAAAAAAGTCTAATATTATTGTTTGATGAAGTCTATAATCACTAAAAAGCAAACAGTGGCTACGCTATTGCTCTCTGGAAGAAAAGTAACAAAAAAGTAACTTGTTTTTTAGTATATTGACCTGTTCTTCAAACAGTATTGAGTTTGCGTTCTTATAAGTGAGTGTTTGATAACAGGTTTCGTTTGTAGTGTTGGTTTTACTAAATTATATGTTTACATAAGAGCAACGGGGAAGCAATGAGAGGGATACGAGATTTTAAAACCTATAATTAAGTGTTGAGGTGTGGTTCCATCTCGAGAATATCAATTAAAGAATAGAGGAGGCATGGCTTATGATGAGTGGCTCACTCAAAAATTCATTGTTGTCTTACCAATGCTTAGGTGGTCCAAACGATGGATCAAGTTTCGTTATCAGGATAAGAGTTTCTTGCCTCTCATCAGGAGGTCTTACTCTATGACATGATATATACTTCCATATCTGACCTCTCATTGACCCCTTCACCACATACGAGTTCGCTTAGCAATCACTTATTCCTATTCATTTGAGAACAAGACTAGTCTCAATCATCCTTTAACCTGAAGATTCTTAATTCATCCCAACTCGACACCAATGCATTACTGCCTCCCAGTTTACAACTGCTTTCCTTTTCTATTATGACTTTTTTTTCATGATCTCTAACATAAATTATATGTTGAGCTTTTAATGCCTTCATTTTTTGCAAGAATGAATCCTAGTTTGTAGCTTTAAATTTCGATTACATTTTGATGCAAGTATTAGAAAGAGGACCAATAAATACAATGCTTATAACAGTAGTGCCCTTACAGACGATTATTCCATAGGGAAATGAGAGCTCCGAAAGGCTACCTGAATCATGATGTGGTGTGTTCTGGACCATCGCTGAAGCTCATCAAATCATTTGATGCATTTCCAAAATGTAATGCACGTGAGCAGTGGTCCATAAAGTTGGAGCTGTTTCTAATCTAGAGATGTATGAGGTTTCATGTGAACCAAACAAACTACTAACCAAACTATGCAATAGAGTATGCGATTCCCCATATTTTGCCCTATACTATATTGTTGGATACACACAACCATTTGCTATATTGCGTCTAGTGATGAATCAGTGAAATATACGAAATGTTTTCTAATACTCTAATACTCTAATAATGTTTTCGCACGAACAACAAATACAGTAAACTCTGATTATCATTATTTGACTTTAATAATGGTTTGAGTCGTTTATACAAAATAACTTTTATTTTGCGTTTTTGTGCAATACTTGAAAATAGACTAAATTTGCAAATTTTTTGCTAAATTGTATGATTTCTAATAATATGACTTTACTATTGATTAAGGGAATGAAATGGTTTACTATATCTTCAAATAAGCCACTATAACATAAATAAAAGGCAAACGAAATCCTAAATATAAAAGCGATGTTTCGATGATTTTTGAATTATAAGAGGCTTTTGTTATTATATTTAGTGCTCTCAAAAAATACAAAGCAATGGTAGTACACACGCACTATTGATAATCTGCATAATCCATTTTATAATGAAGTGTACATATCCGTAATGTACAGTACAATACACTTGATATTGAAGGCCACCTGCTATAACAGTGAAGAGGGAAATCGAGGGCCGACTAACACATCAGCGGTGATGTGTAGTTTTTTTATGAATCGCGAAGAAATGTAGGCCTAACACAAATCAATACATATATCCAATGTATATATCGATCCATATAAGAGTAAGTAATAAGTTGGGTCTTCCGATTTCCTACCAGAGCCACTGTTCGACACAGAGCCACACCCTACCATTGCGTGATCAACAAAATAAGCATTTAACCTATGCTTTTGGTCTTTCTAACCATTGCACACAAACACATTGAATGCCAATAAGTTTTTATTCACACACTTTAATATCCCATATTTCAATAGTTTAGTTCTATTATTATTCCAGACATTCGTATCGCTGACTAATGGAAAGCTAATCAATGATGAGAGCAAACATATTTATAACTCCAAACAATAAGCTGATCAACAAATATTAGATCATTTCTAACGGATAGTAATGCACAAACTGTATGAGAGCTAACTTTTATTTGTGTAGATTTGAGCTTTTGCTGACTTATCTCATTGGAAACATTCGCACTAAGAAAATACAATAATTAAAATTTACATTCATTTATGCTTTAGAGATAAGACGCACGCATTCTGTAATAATGGAATTACATGATGTACCACAAGTCTAGACTTCATTTTGAGTGTGATCACTAAAATAGTAATATTCTGTCACTGTTATTCTGTGACTGTTGCCAAAAAATGTGATAGACTTTAAGATTCTTACCGCTCAAAAGCCGTAGAATATAGCGAAAAGGAGATTATAAATAAACAAGAATAACAAGAATAAGTAATAAGTGCTTCAATGATGTCGAGTTTTTTGAAAACAAGCAATTTATTATGTAATAAGTGTCAATCAACTATGTATTTGCATATTAATAAGGGAGGAGAAGAGTCAATGCAATGCATAACCGTCGCATTACTTATATTAAACCGTCATTTTTACGATCCAAAGGGAACCTCTCGGAAAACACTTTTTAACATTTTTGAACATTTTGTCATTAGGAGAACACCAAAAATCTATGAGAACTCAAAGAAACAAATCCTAATTCTTAAACTATTGAATAGACGTAAATTTTGAGCACTGAAGCCAGTGTTTAGTTCAAGTTTCCTTAACTCGAGGCTATGTAACTCGTGGTCAGGCCTACCTATTTCAATCTGCCTGTTTTGATTATTTTTAGCAATAAAACACATAAACTAATAGCATTTTTGTATCCCCTCTTCTCATAATTCATCACAAGAGTCGAGACCCCTATCAGGTTTGCTCGCATTGAAATATAATAATTTAGTGTTTTAGAAGTTTTTTAAAATGCATGTGTTATAGCATAATATGCAAAACTGATCGAGTATATGATCGCTTTGCCTCCCTTTAACTATTACTTAGACTAAAGCTCTCCCTCTCTTCCTATAGTTTCATATAAGGACATACACCAAACATTTGCAGACCCGTAATAGTTGAAGTATTTGGTCTCAAGTTATATTATGAATACACTCTCACACATGCTGTTACGAATCCTAACTATTTAAGTTATGGCCTAAGGGCAAATACTAAAGTAATTGTTTTAAATGAAAGCCTAAAAGAGAGATAAATACTACTTTCTTCAATTGACTACTGCTCTTCTCACACATTACACGCTTTGGTTTTAAAATACTTTGACGATGTAATTGTAATTCTACAATAATTATGACTTTTTTTCAACAGTAACTAATAATGAAACTTAAAATATAGCACAACTCGCTATGAAATTGAATTTTAAAGAGCAATTCATATTGAAATTTCTTCAAACTCCTCCCTTTCTCATAGATTTTTTACATGAAACGTGAGTAGGAAGATGTGAAAGGAGAGGAAGGTATCCGTATATATATTTACAGTATATATACTGTGAGTAATGTTCAGGTTTCTGGGCTTACAAAGTATAAAACAGCAAAAATACAAATAATTAATAATACACACAATACAGTACGTAATTCTCTATTGACGAAGAGATCTATAAAATGCTGGTCCTTTAGCTTCTTCTCTACTTTAAAGCTTATCTAATGATTTTGAGTTTGTTAATAATTCTCTTGTCAATCTCCAAGTCATCTTCGCTGCATTTTCAAGTGAGCTAAAAGATTAAACATTAATTATGTAAAAGATAATATCAAATTATGCCACTATTATATAATGTTTTAAAAATCTGCTAAAACTCTACTAAATTCATACTCAAATTAAGTAAACTAAAGAAATATGAAATGAAAAATCGCTACATATTTGGCCGCATGCACTTAAAAACGATTATTCCTCGTAAATAATGCTCACATTCAATAATTAACTAACGAATAGGCTTAAGGCTTAAGGCTTTTTCTACTAAACGGGAGATAATATTTAGATATGGGAGAAAAGAAGAAGATAGCAGGTGTTATACTGTAATTCTTCCAGAATAGGTGTGCACTTCATTTTTACAACATCAAAGGTTAATGTTAGGGGCGATCCCATTCACAAAATATAAGAGTAAAACAAACTGTGAAAACCTGTGAGATTTTCCTCTAAATAGATCCAAGTTTGGCAAAAAATAATGTGGACATCGGCGGCACTGGAGACATGATATGAGCTGAAGTAGTATTCCATTGATGCGATCACCCAAACAGACCTCATCCCATTCACATTCTCGCGGGTGTTTCTCACACTCATATAATAGTAATGTTTTCAAGTGATACGCATTGATTGGTAAACCGGGTAAATCTAAATGACGATCACGTAATGTTTTCAATATTGAAAGACATTTTTTACGACATCCGCCCTATATTCACATAATAAACATTTTGTACTGAATTACGCACAAAAGCATAAACTAATGCAATACTTATATTATATAACATTCCATAAAATACTTAAAGAATTTAATTAATTCAACTATACCTGTAGTAAACGATTTTCAGCTTCAAGAAAACTGAGAACCCAAGCGTCGCCTTCCATCGAACTTTGTTTCCCCTGTTGCGAGAATTAATTGCAAATCAACTAAAGCTCTGACGTAGAGATAGAAAAACAAACCTGTAGTGATACACATTCTTTGCTAAGAAGATCAAATCCTTCTGCTTTGACTTCGGCAACAATGTTAGGGGGTGGCCATGGACATGTCGGCATTGGCCAGTGCGCTGCCGAACGAGGCCAAAGGCCACTGCATCGGAATGCTGTCAGACCGATATTAGCTTTTAGTTTTTACTAATTATCAATAATAGTTTCAAACTTAATAGTAAGATATTCTCATTCTTACAAAAATAAATATAATAAGAATAAGAATTCTTAAAACTAAGGTTTAATTAATATTAGAAAATGAATACCAGGTGTTATTTGCACAACATATCGCTCTCTAACCCGTAATTTAACTTCACTGGTGTCGGGTATCATTTTGACCAAATCTCTATAACTGCTTTTATCACAAGCCTGGGCCACCTTTTAGTAAAATAAAAGAATTGCAAAACTTGCTATTATTGATAAAGTAATTTAAAATTGATTATTCAAAACATTATTAGTATGAAATTAGCCCTAAGGGGACATTTATGCGTTTATTCATTTTCAACAGAACAGTTGGGCGTTAGAATGAGTTAAGTGAATATTTGTACAGCTTATGTACAGCATACATTTGACTATAAGGAGACTTAAAATTAATGACTTAAAAAAGTTTAGTTCACTCACTAATGTTTGAAATCGAGACCGTATTTTACGTGCACTTAAATAACCACTTGCTGTTATAAATTCAACCCATAAAGACATTGAACGTTTTCTGCCATCAGATAACTATTATCGAGTCAATTGACAATATCATAAAAAAGTTGTAAATAATTAAATATTAATCTTTAGCGAATAATCTAAAACATACCTTTAAGACAGCACAACCAGGCAGTGAACCATCATCAACAAAATTAAAAACTCCCATTTGATTTAAATATAATACAACTTCGAATTCAGTGGGCGATATCACTTCCAGCCCTAATGAGGTGAATGCAATTCAATTTGACAGTTTAATATATTTTGCAATTTACTCCTTAATAAATTACTCTACAATAACTTAATACAATTGGATAAGTTATTCTATCTTATAATAATTCTTTACTCTCGTCGTGAAGTCTAATATTTGACAACTAATTTATAATCAAAAATGTTTTATCAATCCTTTTTTGCCTATTAATTTGGTAGGACTTTTAACAAAGACTTGACTTTTAAACTATGATATTTAATTAAGTCCTAATCCGATATCTTTATTTCATTTCAAGATAATACTAAAACTTCGAATACAGAAATTCAGATTCAATTAAAGATTGGATAAAAAAATTTGTGT